>CAJRST010033334.1:8949194-9041638 GCA_907169785.1 Menidia menidia
AAAAAAACAGGGAGGGACACAGAAAATCAAAGCGTGGAATTCTGATGTTAGAGAAAAACAGGGTGGAATTCTGATGTTAGAGAAAAACAGGGTGATGGTCTCATTCAGCCTCCAGGTGTCGAAAAGCAAAGAGGGCAGAATAACACGGTCATGGTTTTTAGTTAGAACACAGACGTGGCTAATTGTTGCCACAGGCAGGATGGAGATGTTCTAGGTGGACAGAGTTTTCTGTCTTGTTTTATAACTCCGCTCCAGCATGGATCGGAGTTATAAAATGAAGCTTAGGGAAATCTTACAATAAAAGCAAATACCAGTCTAGACACCAGATGATCCAAAACAAACTTAACCCAGAAGCAGGTTTTAATTAGTTTGACTGGCACCAAAACTTTTTTCAACGCGCTGCTGTAGAAAGACTAAATTCACTTGATCTAAAGGTAGTTTATTTATGTTGTATTTCTATTCTATATAAAGAAGAGTGAATCATTTTAATCCCATTTTCTCTATTTTTCCTTTCAAATTATGAAGAAAATATGATTCTGATTCTGTAGGCAGACTAGATTATTTATTTTCTTTGAACTGACATGTTTATGTCTGGGTTTATGAAAGAAAAATTCAGTGTTAATGGAATCTGGTTTCATTTAAGGATCCATCGTTGTGGACGGCCATGAGCTTCATGAGGAGGACCTGAGGCTGATGTACACCTTTGATCAGAGCTCTGGCTCCGCTGCGCAGTACGAAGCTCACTCTGATGCACAGGTAGGCTGGTATAGTAAACACTACTGTATGGCAGCTTCAAGCCCTGCAACTTCTAAGTGTGTAAACAGGCATTTAATGAACTTGTGGCTGCTTCCATCCGTATCAGATTTATCCAGCTTAAAGTGCTGGATAAATCTGATACATTCTTCTCATTGTGGCCTAACTTAGACTCAGAACACCTTTTTTGTCAGTTTTCTTTACTTTTGCACTGACCCTATCATTTGTTGATTTGAATGTAATTTAATTTGTTTTGTCTTTGTAAAGATATCAGTATGTTCTGCAAATACAGGTTTCTCTTCCTGCACTCTCACTTGTTAGCGCAGTGGTAAAGAAGCATAGAAACACTTATAGTCCTGCTACCTCGCGTTTTTCCCTCAGCAGTAACAGATTGTCTGCTTTTGATGGCTATGTTCAGGTAAAAAGTATGATGGAATCAATCTAAAAGGACAGTGAATGCTGCTGTTGCTGCACCAGGCTTCTCTGTACTGTAAATGCATTTGTCGATCTTCGCAGTATGTGTGATATATGAAATAATTTCACGGCTAAGTGGAAACCAGCACGTATGCCTTTCCCACAGGCCTTCCCTAATCAGTGCTCCTCCAACCGTATACACACCACACGGCTGCACCTTAATACCAGTGTACTGAGCTGGCTCTTTAATTCTTACTCATACGCCGTCACGCTATCTCTCCTGCGCCCATCTGTCTCTATCTCTGCTTTCTCATCTCTTATTCTGTTTCTTCATTGCATTTATGAACATCCTCACACTCTCATCCCCCTTTATCCACCCTTCTGTGGCAGGGAGTTCAGGACTAGTAGCTTAACTTTATACAGCACACTGATCAGTGACACACATAGACTGCTGTATTTTCACCATTGCTGCAACTTTTGTTTGATTTTGCTTTTGTTTTATAGAGTTAACCAACAGTATAAGTGCTGTGTTGCTATGGCTCCTCTATTGATTTCAAACTTCTCAAATAAATATTGTATTGTATTGATGTGGGTGGCTAAAGTAAACTCATGATGTTAGAAAGAGTGTAGTATCTTAACCTCTACCCGGCTTTGGAATAATGCCGTTAAAGGTATAGTTTAGGTGTTGCACACAACATTTATGGCTGCACTAATCTTTTGAATGTCATATCAGACTAAATGTTATGAAGAATTGTTTGGATGCAAAGAAAACTATTCTCATGAACTGGAAAGCAAAAGATAAACTTAATATTAATCGGTTCAGAAATGTTCTTTTAGAACATATTAGAGTGGAAATATCTGCCCCCTCCAAACAGCAACCAGCTGGATTGAATTCTCTCTGGTCCCCATTGATTAGCTTTATCACTTAGAGGGGGCGTTGGACTGTTGTCTCTCTGCTCTGGGCAGTTGGGAGGGGGCTTGAGGGGGGAGGTCCTGGGGATTCGGGACTCCGATGGTCTCTTGGGTTGTGGGTCCCAGTTGGATCTCTATTGGGGGGATGTCTGGCCAGGTTGGAGGTTTTGGGGGCCCTGGGATGGATCTGTTTTGTGGCCTGGGAGGTAGTCCCTTGAGGAAACCTAGTGGCTGTGACCGGTGGCCCCTCTGCACGCTTAACTGAGCACAATCTGGGAAACCTGGGCTGCTGGTTTTCGCTCACACACACACAGTCAGTTACCCAGAAACACACCTCTTCATGCTTCTGTGCAGTTACCGCACAGCTCTGAGATGCTCTTTAATGTCCCTGCTACCAGAGTGGTTGCCGTTGGCTTTTGTTGCTTGTTTTGTTGCGAACCTTCTCTCATGTTTGCCTTTATGGGATACATGTAAAGTTTTGCAACCAAAAATAAATAAATAAAGCAGCACCGGATAATCAAGGGGGGGTTCACCAATGAAGCCTCCTTTGGAAAAGCAAATGTGGTCAGCATAGCTCTGTACTCAGATTTCAGTTCTGCTGGCATAATGCTGAACCGGACATGGTTTTAAAAAAAAAATTTGAATTGTGTGGTGGGGGGGGTGAAAAATGTTGTGAAAACACTAGAAGTTTCGGCTGCACCTCAAATTCTGTTAATAATTTAGAAATAATGTGGTTTGCCGTAGTTTTTTTCACTCATTTGGCTGCGATCAGACTATTGGAAAGACGTGGATATCTGAAGGAGGCTTGTAGTGGTATGGGATGTGAAATTTGACCCTTTTCGCAGGCAAATCTTGTCACAATTTTTTTACATAGCTATAATTTGTTTATATCATTGAATCCCCTGACTGACTTCACATTGCATCACCCAGCATGCATTCTCTTCTAGCTGGTATGGGAACCTTTGATTGTGTTCGCCCCTTATCATAAATAATAAGTTGTAGATTTCTTACATGTCCAAACCCAAAAGGTGAATAAACTGAAAGTCCTTCATCAGTTTTGAGTAAAATGTTTTTATCAGCAAAATGCTTACGTGAGTTCAACTTTACCCTTTCTGTAATTACCTCTTATAGGTCCTCGTGCTGTTGGATGTCACCCCAGACCAGTCCATGGTGGATGAGGGCGTTGCCAGGGAGGTCATCAACCGTATTCAGAAACTACGCAAGAAGGTGAGGCTGTTGCCGGGGGAGCCTCAGTAGCTCTGGAGACAAGAGTGACACATAACACACAACTATTACATTCTACAATCTAGTGTTTAATAACTGGGAACTGACATAGTTTAAAAACCCGGCGTGTGTAATCTGGGCTGCTCCACACAGTGCAAAACACGCCACTGAACTGATGTGATAAGTCTCTCTTTGACCTTTTGAGGTTTTTGCTTGTTTCACATCTTGAAATGTTCATATGGTTGTTGGGAAAAACAAAATCTTAATTTTGACCTGCATATTCAAGTTAATACCCCCCAACAAGTGTGATTAAATTTATCAGCAGCTCAGTATTGCAGCCCTACTGTGAAGACGCAGCACAGAAACGCTTATATATGTATTTTGTTATATTCCCCTCCCTTTAATCGCTGCTTGTTCCCACCCTTCCTTTTTATGCCCCATGCTATTGTCAGGGCAGTTTTGAAATCTTTCCACTGCACCGTCACAGTTTCTCCATCATAAGGCAGGCTTAATGGAAGCTTAATTACAGTCTGGCCCCTTTCAGATTCTAATGTTGGAGCTTTGAAGTGGTCTGGGGAGTAAAGACGGATTATCCAACAGCCCCTTGTTTTCACAAGAAACAAACAGTTTTTTCCGTCTCCCTATAGCAGCGTTGTGCACTGGCCCCCAGCCAGGCTAAATTCCTCTTGTTATTTCAAACTGAGAATAGGTTGGAATTTTCCACCATGTGGTTGGGAATTAATTTTTAGCAGTTCATTTTGAGTAGTAGTTTGTGGGTGTGCATGAGTAATCACTGTTTGTGTGGGACGCGGGGTTGGCATACGGGGGTCAGCATCTCCTCTTTTTCTTTTTTTTTTAATACACTGCTCACCAGCTGGAGATCTTTATAGCAGTATCTGACACACACAGTGCACAAACCCTATCATGTTCAGCACCTTGACTTGGGGAAACCTATAAACCTCTCTCCATTGATTGGCAGCTCCTTCGAATCTTGCTAAAGTTGTTCTTCTGCCCTTGAGCCACGCACTGCAGTTGAAGCGTGCTCGCAGGCATTTACGTGCACGACAATACACGTGCATGTCCATGCACACAGGAGCACTGCAGCACACTGCAGATTAGAATGAGATCAATGTGTTTAAATGTGTCAAGGTGAGCGGAAGTATGCCAGATAGATGGGCTTTCATCCAGTCTAAATGTCTCCTACCCTTCTGTCTTCATTTTTTCATGTACTTTCTGTTTTATGCTTTTCATTCTCAGCTCTGTTTTCCTCTTTGTCCTTCCATTTAAAAAAAAAATCATTTTTTCCATTCTTTAAATTAATTATTTACCTCATGCCAATTGTTAATATGAATAAAAACATTTCCAGGGAAAACATGTTTTTTCCACACAGTTCTGAATGATGTGCCGCTGGAAAGCTATCTGTAGAAAATTGCGTTTGGACGAATGGTATTTTAAAACGGGAAGGTTGTCGACATGTAGGAGCTACGGATATCGCTTTCTGGGTCCAAGAAGCGCCTGGAATCAGACTCAAAGTGCAGATTAGTTGCGTATGGCTAATCCTGATGCATCGTAGCTCTGTGTTGCTTTAGCAACCAGCTTCCAGTTCCCTTCAGACACACTCACTCGGTTTCTTAAAAACTATACACCAGGGACTGTTCACCACATCTCTTACTTTTGTCTTAGGGTCATTTGGTGCCATCGGATGAGATAAGTGTGTACTATCGCTGCCAGCCAGAGGGGGACTACTTGGCCTCCGTAATCCAAGCTCATACTGACTTTATTCTGGCCACCATCAAGGCCCCGCTTCTGCCCTTCCCTGTCCCAAAGACCGCCAACATCATCATAGAGGAAAAAACTCAGGTACGAACAGAGGTTTGTGTTTGCTGTATTTAGATTCCATCTCAGTTAAAAAATTTTGAAAAAAAAAGAAAAAAAAAAGATTCCATCTCAGTTTAGAGCATTGTTGTCATTTTATAATCTGAATTTAAGTTGTAAAATATCCTTCACTTGATAACAGGGGCACATGTTGACTCATTGATCGGTTCTGGTTTTTACAGCTCAAGGGTTCAGACTTGGAGTTGACTATAATTAAGGGATCCTCTGATCTGAAAACGGCTCTAAATGGACCAGCTTGTGCATACGTGAACCTCAGGGTGAAACTCAATAACAAAGAGCAGGGTGAGAAATACATTTTTCACTGTCACAGTTTGAACAGTTTGAACGACAAAAGTTGATTCACAATTAAAAGCACTCATCCCTTACCAATAAACATTCAGCCCGCCTCAGTGTTTATTATTAATGCTGACTCATAGATTCAGTCGTACCTGTCATTCACGTCATGAATTGTTTGGCTTTGTTGATGGTCCGTTTGGCTGTTTTTTCGTCTTCAGAAGGGGTTGTGCTGTTGGAGAACCCCAAAGGGGATAACAGGCTAGACTTGGATAAACTGAGGAAAGTATGCGGCAGCATCTTTGGAACCAACAACACCCAACTCAGATTCTTCAATGGTGGAGCTGGTAAGAAGTGTTGTGGCTCCTCAGACTGACATAAACGTGTCTCTTTCTTCTTTATTCTGTGACACCAGTCAGTCTTCTGTCATTGACTGCTGTTCTTCCTGCCGCCGCACTGTTGCGACAATGTCATGTTAAAATTGACGTGCTCATTTAAACCCGCCGGAGTCATCTGCACGGTTCCGGATTCTTTGGGCTTGTGGTTGACACCTTTTCTGTCTTCAATGCAGAGTTGACGAGCAAAACGGACCTTCTGGCTCTGAGTGGTAAAACTTTGTCGGTGACTTCCGGCCCGTCCTCCGCTGGCCCCGCCCCCCCCAGCGACGCACTGCTGTGTCCATATGTGAACCTGCTTCTGTGCAACGCACAGCCAGCGGGTGAGAAACACACACACACACACACACATACACACACACACACACACACACACACACACATAAATAACATAAGTCCTCAAACTGTTGAGGAGCAAGACCTGGTACGTGTTATGTTATTATCATCAACAAATCAGTGTGACTGTTTATTAAATATGTCATTATAATCAGGAGCACCATCACCACTTTTTCCTTTTTCTTTTTTAAACTAATAGCCACAAAAGATCTGAACGTTTCTCTTGGATTACTCAGCTCAGACCCTTCAATATACAATCTTAGTCTTGGGAAATCATGGGGAAAGGGCTATTGATACTTTATTGAAGGTTATACGACCATATTTGAGGTTGAGCCGAACTTAAAAAGAATAGTTTGCCTCTTTCTGTGGCTTATGTCATTTAGCTGCAAATAAAATTCACCCTTTGGAGCCTTTAAAGATTAATGGACTCATTCGACATCTGTGGGAGGGCTAGCTGACAAGATCTATACTTTCATTTTGGTGCAGTTATTGCAAAGCTCCTGCCAAGAGCAACATTAGACAGCTGGCCTGTTAAAAAAGAAGAAAAAAAAAGTTATACAAAATTACCTTTTATTTGATTTTAAAAATCCACATAAATAACATAATGCGAAGCGGTGTTTTTCGAAGACGTTAAGTTATGTAAAGCCGATCTGTGAAGCCGCTCCCTGTGATTGATTTTAACTGTCTGCCCTTCAGAGTAGCACCGTTTTCATTTTTTTTATTGAAATCTGATCCAGATTCCGTTGCCTTCCCCATCCCTTTCATTTACATGTCAGATATTCCCAATAAGGATGCATCCTCTCCTTCTTCCAGTGGCTGAGCTTAGGCCTGGTTCATACTCTGTTGAGGACCTATTTATTTTCCTGTTCTCATTCTCTTGTGCCTCCTTTAGAATGCCAGGCTGGAGAGACGGGTACCCTCCTGCTGGTGAACCCAGTCGGCCAGAATGCACTCCATTACTCAGGCCTGCTGTCTGAAGCTGCCAAGGTTTTTGGCCTCCGCAGCAGGCGGCTCAAACTTTACCTGGACCAGGACCTTACTCAAGGTAAGAGGAAAGGCTGGTGGTTATCATTCACTTAACCTAGAGTCTTTAAAATCAGATACCGTGTGGATATGAAACACGTCCGCATCTAGAGACCGACACCACAAAACAAAGTTTTGTTTCCAGTTAGTTTAAGAGATGTATGCTACTGCAAAGTGCTCGATGCTGAACTTTCCCGGCTACATGTGTTCCACTCTGTAGAAGCAGAGTGTGATTCCGTTGATAAGTGTTTTCATTTTAAAAAGAAAACAAGTGAGTGATGTTTGGCTCCAGACAAATGGTTCCGTCCTGCAACACTGGATGCATTTCAAATGTATTGAGTGCTGGTCTCATGAGAAGGACAAAAGCCAAGTTCTACTTTTACTACTTTTTGAAGTTTTCAGATTGCTCACTACAATACATCATGTCATAATCTTCCAGCCCTTCATCAACTCTTTTACATACATGCAGTTAAGTCAAAGAATAAAGGGAAGGAAAAAATCCGACTTTAACTTAAGCAAATAGCTTTAACTTAAACTTAACTCTTTCTGTAATGAGAAATCAAAAGAGTAAATTAAAGTCCCCTGGAGATGTTTTTTGTTTTTTTCCCCTTAAAATCTGGGATTTGATGTGTGATCACTCAGATTTCATCTTGGTCACAATTGTAAACAAGCAGATTGTAAACCTTTGTGCCTCTGTTTTTTTAGAGCTTCAAGCTGATTCATCGGTAAAGTCCCTCAACACCAAAACTGTGTTTGTGAGAGTCCTTCCAACCACCGCTGAAGCATAAATCAACAGAAGCTGTTTCAGGAACACTTGTTTTTCGATGTGGCCGCTCTGCCAAGTTTTCCACCACCCCAAAAGCCCCACTGATGCACAGTAAATTCATGAGATGTGGCAAACGGAAGTCCTGATGCAAAACTGTGTGTCGAATTAACAACTGTCTCACTCAAGATTACTTAAAATGCTAAATGTCCAAGTTCCAAGGAATTATGACATATATTAAAGATTTCAATTGAACCACTGATTCTGTTCTTTTCTCCCTTCTTGTTGACGGTCAGGCTTCTTTCACTTGTGCTTAGTTTTGTAAGGTGACAGTATATGTTGGGTCAAACCAGTGTGCTCAAACAGCTGAAGGGAAGTTCCAACATAACCAGTGAGGAATCTCATTGGATAGTTTTTTTTTTCCCAATGATAACCTGAAGTTGCTGCCATTGAAAATTGGAAATTGTCTGAATGAAGAGCCAATGGATGTGAAAGTGCTCAGAGTGAATTTCAGCGGTTCATTTATTTCACATAAGATTTTTTTCAACTTCTTAAAAAGAGGTTTCCAGGACACAGACCAAGTCAATTAACTGTCACTGTCACCGCTTGATAATTCTCTTTATTATGATAATGCTGCAGATTACTTCCCCTCATGGCTTATTTTCAATGTGTTCAATCCACAGTAATTATGTTTTGACTCATAATTGCAAAGAGTTTGGGCCATTGTGCTTCTAGACCATTGAGAATTTAACAGATAGACCTATTGTATTCATTGCACTGGGGATTTTTAGACAAAAGAAGGGGCATTTAAAAGGTGAAATGGATTTTTGGGCTGCTGTACCTTTAGAACACAAAAGGGTTCCGTCAAACAGCGCAACAAATGGATCTTGTGCTATTTTAAGTGATGAGCAGAATAAAGGAAAGATAAATAAGATTTGTTGTCTTTCTTTTTTTCATTCACTCTTTATTAATTTGTATTCAATCAGACCGCGCTGGGAGGGACGCAATGTCTGTAGGATCCTGCAGTCTGACTTGACTGCAATTTTAGAGAAATGTCCTTTTCTTTATTAATGGGGTTGTTTTTGACCGACTGGGGATTTTGTTCAGTAGCAAGGTCAGGGAACAGATGCAGCAAATTGGATTAAAAATGCCCAGAGCAGAACAGAGGGATATTAACTTAGACATTCTGGGAAACACTTGGCTTTCTTGACTTGATTTGAATGCGAAAACTAATTCTGCCCTCATGTAATCATTAATAATGAAGCCTCAGTGGCTTATTAGTTCACCTCTGTTTTTGGCTGAAAGCACACAAAACCAGGTAGCTCAGTTCTGTCTGAAAGACCTTCTGACCAAACCGGTACATTTAAAGCCTGCCCTCTCTTTCGTGTGACAGCGATTGAAGTAGATGAAGACGTGTTTATGCGAAAAATCCAAATATGTAGTCAAGATCTAATCCCACTCATATTTTGGATAAGTTTCCTATTGAGGTTTATTTCAAACAAATTTCATCACATGTGAATTGGTTGCCTTGAGTTGGGCCTGCATGTTGGTTTGTTAGCACTATCTTCTTTGTAAGTATCTGTGCTGGGCCCCACCCTGCACATGTGCGGCTCCTCTCCAGGTGCTCAGACTTCCTCCTGCTGTCATGCACGCTAAGTTAATTGGTTGATCCTTGGAATTAGTGCATGCTTGTTAGACTGAACTGTTTCTGTGTTGATGCTGTGATGGACTGGTGACCAGTTGGGGCTGCGCCCCACCTTTGGCCCCATAGCAACTGGGATAAGCTCCAAACCCTTGTAAACATAGATTGGATTGAACTTGAATGGAAAATGGTTTGATGGATGATATGCTTTGGAAGGACATTTACAGGAGATATTGAGCCAGATTATGTCTGTATGTGTCCCCGCCATTTGTTACTTACTGAAATGCTATCAATTATTCCCTCTGACTCTGTTAGAAAATATCAAGCTGAGATATGTCTAGTATAACCGTAGAGTAGAAAATGCAGACTTTGTGATGGTATTGGAACAATGTTTCTTTTAAGACCTGTGGAAAATGGCAACACGCATTTTTTATAATTCGTTTATCAATTTCTATGTCAAACAAAGTGTGTCCTTGACATTGCATTGGTTGGGATCTAGCAGCTCCAGCAGTTACTGCTGTGAAACAGTCACTTCTGGTCTCAACAGGGCAAAAATGGTGAACCATGCCCCTCCAGGTCTGTTCAAGCCAGTTATGAGACAAAGTCAATGCAAAAGCCCAGCCTCTCACTGCTTCTCTAAGGATAGAGTGGATGCTGACTGGTGTGCTGTAATCAAGCAAAAGTAACATTTTCCAAGTAACATTTGACTGCCCTGCTCTCTGTCATCTTGCAAGCATGAAGCTTTGGTTTGTAGCTCAGTGAACAAGTATCTTAAATCACCCAGCTGTCCACAGGCAGGTGTGTTTCCCCTCCATTGGTTCTCTTCATTAATTTACAGATGCCTTAGTCCCAATTTTTTATCTTCCATTCAACAGTTGAATGCATGCAGACACACTGTTGACATGGTTTAATATCACCTTTAGCTAAAACTAGTTTTGATCATACACAGGACTAAATGCACAGTATTACACAGTAATGAGGCCAGTAGAGATCAAGTAGTTAACATAATTCTCTAATGAAGTGGATCCCCCAGGGGCGTTTTATTTCTGTTGAGGCATGAGCATGTTACTGGGCTGAGTTGGCTGTCCATACACTGTTTAAATGATTCTGCCTTTCCTGTGTGTGATGTGAAATCTGCAAGAGATTTTTTTTCCTGGACTTTTGCCAATATATTGAGAGGCCACCTGCACAGCTATGTGTGTTTTGGGGTGTTGTGGTAAATGAAGAGTGTAGGAGGCTGAACAGCTTGAGGACAATTGAGGAAACTCGGCTAAGGGTACTGCTGCAAAACTTCCTCTGATAATAATCCGTGCAATACCTTACATTAATTATATGACTAATTTGCATCTAAATTAAAGTCATGAATACAGCATTAATCTTTGGTTACGCATCTAATGGCCTTAATAATTTGTTTACTGCTACACCATCACCAGCATTGTGTTCTTTTCACAATCAACCATTTATATGCAGGCAGTAAGTACCAGCTAATCAGTTTGTATGTATGTGCTTTTAAAAATGTTTGAAAATGCATGCTAAAGGTTGAATTAAATATAGCTTTGCATGAGACTTCGAAGCCACTTGCAGTTTTTGCATGATTTTAGAACGGTTCCGATTCAATATCGGATAAGATTATCATCATGCCGAGTCATCTCTGTGGAGGGTCCAAAATGCAAATCACATCTAAATATTGTATGTTACTACAAATCAATCCAACTGAAGCGTTCCCCATATTTACGTGTCTATAAAATAATCAAACCATTGCTGTTAGTATGATGGCCATGGTGATAAGGAGACTCGGGGAACATAACGTTTATTGTCCAACTGTAGGGTGACAGTTTGTTCCCAGTTTGTTCCCAGTTTGTTAGTAGGGCCATGAGCAGAAATGTGGCAACAGTTTAAGCATGGAAAGCCACAATTTCTTGGCCACTGTAGGTTTAGCTAGTCACTAAAAATCAACATGCAAAGGTCACAAAATGAACACATCAAACTGGACATGTGCAATATGGACAAAGACATTGCTGGACCAGTAACAAGAAACAGTCCTCTTGGCAACCTTGGAGACCTTTTAAACACCTCTTGAACCAGTTCTGAATATCGTGCTCAGGCTTCCAATTAATCCTTTATCAATTTGTGTCACGTTTCCTTCACATTCAGTATTCAACTGAATTGTTTTGTTCCTCAACCTGTAAAGTGCTCTGAGCATCCAATGGCTGTATTTGACAGTTGTAGAGATGTTTTTCTATACATTTTCAAAATTCATTAACATCGTTTGGATGTTGATTTTTTAGCTGCTTAAGATTGTGATGAAGGTGCAGAAAGTTAATTATCTTTTTTATATATAACTTCTTCCATCAGGATCATCTTTGCACCTCATCTGCTAAACTTCTGTATTTTCTTAACAAGCAGTCCTGTGAGCAGATTCATTGAGAGGCTTTCTTGGTCTCTTGGAAAGCCAATTGATTGCACTCTTTTCTCCTTATATCTGTCTCCAGCTGTTGTAGCTATCTGTCATCTTCATTTCCAAAATTCAAGGCAACGTCTAAGAAGAATCAATGTCTTCAGACTTTTGGAACAACATTTGAGAATAGGTGGTGTTCAATACAAAAGTCACTTCTTCTCACTATTGTCAATACACTGCTACCATCTTTTGACCTCACCGTCACTTTATTAGTGCTGTTACTCTAATAACTTTAGTCGCCTCTCACTTGGGCGGCGCAACATACAGATCCAGTAGATAAATGTGAAGCTGATGGCTCTGTCACTTCCTCCTTTAATTCATGTCACTCCCATCTGTTCCAGCTGCTCCCTTTGTGCTTTTGCACACCTCAGCCAAAAAAGGAGAGTCAGTTGTTGACCCATCTGCTCACAGGCATTAATGAAATACAGTATGCAGCCCCAAGTAAAGTACACATACCATTAATGTATGACAAAACTCTTTACATAGTGTTGCACTGACAGCCAAAACACAAAAAAGTGTAGCTTGTGCAGAATAAAAAACAGGTCTAAAATCTACGGGCCAATACTGGCAATCTCCAACCAGTCATCCCTGGCAACATGTGTGCTGTGTAATGGAAAGTATAAATCTTTGCCAGTAAATCAATTTGCAGCACCCTGCAGGTTGCCCACTGCGGAGTGACAGCTGCAGATATAACCTCAGCAAGTAAGCAGATCAAAGGGGTTGATAAGGAGAATACACACACCAACTAATAATCCAAAGTGGTGTTGTTTGGGGATTTTATTTAAATATGCAGTTAAGTTAATATCCAAGCCTACTTAGTTTTTCAAAAGACTTCCCAGGAAGTCGTCTTGGTAAACAAAAGCATGGAATTTGATCTGATCCGGTCTTATCTTATACTATCCATCTTATCTTATTTATCTCAATTGATCATATGTATTTATTTTTTTTGTAATTAACTAATTAATTACCGTAAACTTTTTGGAATAATCTTTTCTTTTTTTAAAAACTTTTTGGGGGTGATTAACTTTCAATGATAAAACAAAGTTGAGATTATTAAATTTGAAGTGCGTAGCGAAGATGATATCAAGTTCATTGCACGATGTAACAGCCCATCACATAAATAAGGCTCACCTGCAACCTATTAAGGTTTTAACCAATCACAGAACAGCTGTCCTGTTCTGGGACGGTTAATTACGTCCATCAGCGTCGTCTGGCAGCCATATTTTAGCATTGTACGCAACAGGCTTCAGAAACACGTAAAACGTGGATTTCATTCATTCGACCCACTGTAGAAGAGTTTTAACTTAAGATATGTCTTCAGCAATTAAGTAAGTGGTCAATTCTAGAGTTTTACCTTGAACCTTCTCTTTTCTGCCATATCGTAAGCAAAAGGAGATCATTCCACGTGTTCCATGCTTAGCAAAATAAAGTATGTATCTAAAAAATAATTAAAAAAACAGAGGAAATAACTCTTCTTTAACTCATCACAATGGTGATTCGAAACGTCCATTTCTAGCAACAGACCGCTAAAAAAAAAAAATGTTTGCGCACACACGCTTCAGCAAAAGCTCAAAGTGGGTTCAGGTTACACTGGGATCCCCGTTGATCTGATCGGGGAGCAGCTGTGCGCCAAAAGTGACGGAAAAGCATTCGCAATGCGCGTCGTGACTTAACGAAGGAGCCTCCTTTTTTCCCCTTCTTTTTCAAAGAGCGGCATCTGTCGTTATCACCACGCACCTGCTCCTCCTCCTCCTCTTCCTCTTAGTCCCGGGACCACAGGAACAGGTAAGAAACGATTCCCATTTTGACAGTATCACCCCCCCAGATGTTCTGGGCTGATGGAGGACAGAGTTTGTCCTTTACACTTTAGATTACGCGTTCACCCTTTTAGTTGACTCTTGTTCGGAGACGCTCTAAGGCGAAGACTGATAAGAGATGTGCTGAGATGCATAGGCAGGAATGACAGACTGTTGCTACCCTTTCTGCCGGCTTTTGGTTGCCACAGAGACGCGCTTTCTGCCGCAGGTATGCAGCAGCACAGCGGATATTGATGCAGCCAATTAGTCCCAGCACACTTCTTTAAAAAAAAAAAAAAAAAGCTAAATCAAGTGGATGTGCCATATTCTCCTGATTTGTATTGCATCACTTGATTGTTATAGGTTAACTATGAAATCAGTGACCCCCCCCCCCTTTACATACAGCAATAAACCTAATGAGTAGAATTTCTGTAGTATTACATAAAACTATGGTGTATAAAATTCTTTCATTGAATATATTCCTTCTGTTTCTGTAAATGGTTTTGTTCATATTTTGCCTGTTAAATAGGGCATTTCCATAGTACAACTTTTCTCACCTCTAGGGTAAGGATGGAATAAAACATTCATCATGGGGACATTTATCAATTTCCTATCTTAAGATTTTTAAGATAAGATTATTAATTTTTTTTTTTCAATTAAAATTAATAACTGTTCGATTTGATAGAAGTCCTTGATTCATTCCAATTTCAAATTGACCAAAATTGTTTTTCATGTAATGAAAGCACAAGTCTTGCCCTGAAGTTTGAGAATTCCATTAAAACAGTGCAATTTCCTTTTGACTAACATGTGACCTATATTTTATTGGTTTGAAAAGCTGACTAATCCTCATTAATCTCCCTCACGAACAATAGCCCCTTTTCGAATGCTCCTATGACACTGTTGGTAAACAATGCATAAATAATTGTATTTTTCAGTTGGGGTCTGGCAACAGCCTACCTTTTTCAAATTGTGGCTGTTGCTCATAGAAGAAAAACTCAGAATTTGAATGTCTTTCAGTGCTTTTGTAGTTCTTAAATAATTGAGTAATTCAGAAAGTTCAGGGACTTTGGTCCAAAGGGCAGAAACTGTCATCATTAGACATTCCACACACCATTAAGGTAGATGTTTGGAGAGATAAACAAAACACAAATGCCTCACATAAAATGAGTGACTTGTTAATGAAGTCATGTATTCTAATGACTTGTTTTGAACTGTTAATTACTGCTGCAGGTCCAGTGCTTCCTCTGTCACTCTTATCCCACGTCCCAGCAGTGCAGTGGATTTAACCATAGCTAAATCTCACTGCAGTCATAAAGAAACGCTGCGGTAGGCATTATGGTCCTCGCAGAATCTCTGGACAGATGGATGAAAAATCAGTCTGCAATTATTCCTTATTTGTTCTTTCTCTGATTTCACCTCCCTCCTCCTGTCTTGGTTCTGCTCATCGCCTGACTGAATGCATGTTACCCATGACCAATTCACATTGATAAAGAGGCTTGTTGCTTTTGTTCTGCAGCCAATCGATAACATAAAACACAACACAGCTATCAGTTTATTTTCCTTTTTCAGCTCTCCATTGGAAAAAGAACAACACAGCAAGCAACACATTGGAACTGATAACTTTTGTTAATGCATGAATTAGTCATGGTATTTTTTATTTTAAAGCAATGTCAGACCATTCATCTTGAGGGTTGTAATATTTTTTTCATCAAGCCTTTTTTTTCTGGGGGCGGGGGGAGAATTGGACTGGTCTGGTCACCCCAAGAACATCTTACATTTTTGTAAGGTTTGAACACTGGTAGTTCAATCCATGGGAATTTGGGGCTTCATTCCTGCTGGTGGAATTAATGCACAAGTTTACAATAACATTACAGGGAAAACTAGTTTTCTGCTTGAATGGTAGTGTATTAATCTATTTGGGAGGAGAAGCGCAGATGGCAGCAGCTGAAGAAGATGGATAAAAACTCTGTTCAAACAGGTAAGACTTTTGCATCATGTTATGGTGTACTTCCTCATTTTCAAATCAATGTGTTCTCACAATATCAAGTTCTTTTTAAAAAAAAAAAAAAAAAAAAACCTCTTTAAACTAACACAAACTTTTCCCTACCCAACAGAAAGAAAACGGACCCATGTAAAACAGGTGCTGGTCCACCACTGACGGAGGCCTATATACAGTCGTGGAAAGAAATGTTGGACTACTTTCTTGTTAATTTTAATTGTTAAATTTTCAAAGGTAGATTTCTTTAGACAAGTATGATAACAACATTTTTGGGACGATTTTAAATTAATAATGTTAAGATCTGCATATGCCACGTAGATATACCATATCAGAATCTAAACTAAGAGCTGATATCTAGCCGAGTTTTCATGGTTTCTGTGGTATCCCAGCTACCTGTTAAAGAACTGCACAGAATTCTGGCAAAACGTATAGAAAATGGTGTAAACTGTTGGAATGATACAAAAACTAACTTTGCATGTGTATTTGTAGGAAATAAATAAGAGAAAATGAATCCCCCCCCCCCCCCAGTGGTGGTGGTGATGATTGTGATTTAAAGTGAGAAATTACCCTGGGAGATGATTTCTTTCACTACTCTCCAATCCTGGATAGCTGGTAGGTGGATGGAGTGGAGATCAGATCTTCATTTTGTAGGGCGAGGTGCTGTTCTCCTCTAATGGTGGCAATATTGTGAATAACCCCACAAACTGGTTATATTACCGGGGTGACGTAGGCCCCCAATTACATTAGAAAATACTAAAATTAAAATACTAATCCAATTCTGAGGGTGCTGCATTCTCATCAAGAGAATGTATTTTCAAATTCATCCAACAGATCATTTACCTAAAAATGGAATAGAGGTAAACATACAGTGGAAATCCTTAATGAATGGGTTTATTCTCTGGGAAATTAACAAGGCAGGGTAAAAACCCTTTCCAGGGCAGGGAGACCCTCCTTACTGCCCTGCACACTGTTGCCTTACTCAGAAGTTGAGCGTTCCACCTCTACCAAAAAACGTAAACCTATTCCTACAAAAACAAAATGAAACATGAAACAAACTGGCTTGAATGTGAGAGCATTAATGCTGTAACGCTGCAAATGTGTGGATGGGTAAGGTGGTGGATGTATGTGATGGATTGTGTGGTCAAAAGGATAATTGTCTGGATATGAAAGAAGGTCTATAGGTACTCGGATAACTCTCTCCCGATGAATATTTAATTCTTGGAATTATTGCTGCACCTTCATCAATAGGATCCTTGTCAAAAGTACATGCCATAATTGTATTTTAGACCTCTTAGTTTTTTACTCTTCACACAAAATTAAGATGGAAATCTCCCGACTGAATGAGGGGACTGCAAAAACTCAAAGTTTCCGACATTTCAGAGTTAACCTAGTTTTCATAAAACCTCATTTAGGAAAAGGACCCATAATCTTTTGGCCATACAAAATATTTAAAAAACAAACCTGATCATCTGAAATAACTAGACCCTGATATTACTTCCACAGCTTCGTACAGTGGTCAGTAAACCTAATGGGGCAACACGTCATCTTTCCCTCTGCTTACCCAAATGCACCCATTACTTTGGAAAAGGAAAAAAACTGGACAATGTGTTTTTTATTTTTTATTTTATTTCTCCAGACTACAAATTTAAGCTCCATTGCAAACTGGAAGCCTTTCTTTTTTGAGTTGGACTCCATTACTGCTGTTTACCATATTATGTAAGTCGAATGCTGTTATTAACCGAGCTGGGTCAACATGCTGGATTTGTGAGTCCTGGCAAAAGTGGACTTTAAGCACTTTCAGTTAAATAATATGAACTCGGGATAAACTGCTCATTCATAGACTTACAGTAGGCTGTTTGTATTTGGAGCATTCAGGCTAAACCTTCTGCTCAACAAAGCACAGAATAGGACTATTGGAAACTTCAGTATTTAATTTTCGAGGAATTGTGTACTACAGCAACGTAAGTGATACATTTTCTGATAACTTCATGCTTTGGAGTTGAGTAGTGCAAACTTCTGCTGTTCTATGTTGTTCTGTGTCTATGCACTGTTAAGTATATTTTTGCATGTTTCAGTTTTTTTTTCATAGCCTTACCTCATAGACTTAAAATTCCTACCGTGTATGAGAAACAGCAGGCACCTCCTGCATGGTCACCTAAGTTCCTTCTTGCTGATCTGCTATTCTTTGTTACATTCCTCACAATTTACTGAGTCTGTTTGCATTAGAAAAGAGTGGGGTTCTTTCACAGATGCATGGTAGGAGAGAATGTCCTGTTTCTGATAGGGAAAGTTGACTTCTGTGTAGACACAGCCGCTACTTTAATAACTGAATGTGGAAAATCTGAAAGCATTTTTTTTATTATTTCTGAACACTTATTTAGACTAAGTCATTAATGCCAAGAACAAGGGGAATTAAAAAACAATTCTTTTGTGCTGTCGGTAGACAAATTATACATTTTTGCCACAAGCTGTACTGTGGAAAAGTAGGACCCTTTTTTGTTTATTTAGTTGAAGTATTTACTAATGTGTGTTATGACATTTTTCTTGCTAGGATAATGCGAAAGTGTGTGAAATGTGCGAAAGAAATCTAATTTGTATAAATTACATTGTTGTATCACTAAAGAAAAATCCAGACATTCAAACTAAGATGATGAAAACAAGTGGTACTTAAAATAACCTATTTTTAATATGACATTTACAAAACTGAGATCTGAATTATCATTACATTTCTATAATTCCTAATATGACCAGTTACCAAGTTCATCCGATGATTTGAAGCCTACTGTGACAGAAAGATAAACCAAGTAAATTGTTTGTTATAATTGGTTTAGTAATTGTAATGTAGTCTAAGCTACAAAAAAAATCTGTCAGTGGTTTCTATAAATACCCCCAAACTACATATGGTTAGAATCAAGTGCCGAAGTCTTCTAGGCTCACCACAAATGAAAAGCCATGTCTGTTGGGAAAAACAAAGGAAATGGTAGTGTGTTGTAGTGTAATGCAGAGAATTTCCCACGAAAATGCAATCGGTATTTATCTTTCCGTGGGATTTTAATTTATCTTGGTTGATTACCCTGGAAACTTGGGCGTGGCTCATTTTTTTATCTTTATGATCAGAATAATCTTTTAGTAGAGATTTCTGTATCTTTTTGTACCTTCAGACAAACATGCAGATATCCCAGGACATAATTTTATTTCCTTTGTCACAGGGACCATTTTCGTTCAGTTTTCTTTTCTCACTACCAATATTACAGTGTACAATTACTTAGTTTAATGAAGAGACTGTGGACATTCAGCTTTTGTCTGCCTGGTCGATCTGCTTCATCTGACGGCACAATAAAAAAGATAAGATTAAAAACAGGTACAATAATATATGGAAAAGCAGTCACTTTCACTGTTGCTCCACTTTTGAAAAAAATACTTTTTTAACACCATCATCAAACAAAATCACCATTAAAGTCACAAAACATCTGTGTTGCGTCACAACTAAAGAAAATCTATATGTATTTAGTAATATGTATATATCGATGGTCTCTGGGTCCAAAAGGGACGCCCTGGGCTCCACCTGCACCTCTTGAAACCTGCACTGAAGCTCAGGGGATTAGCCCTTAGTGCTCAGTGATCACAGGTTCACTTATGTGAAAGTTTGCTTAAGTTACTTGTTTAAATTGAAGCTTAAGAATTAAACTTAAACAAGTATTGACAGACTTTCACTGCTCACCAGGGTTACTAGAACTGAGGTAATGTTACGACAATCAATTTATGTTTTTATGGCAAAAGTGTACTAAAAGGGATGTTTTGTTATCACAAAAGTTGGGATAGAGCTATTAAACAAATCCACAGAAAAATAATGAATGAATAAGTCGGACAGGGTCGGCAAGAAAGACAGCTTGTAATGAAGTTCACTTCAGGTTGTGTCAAACTAATGCAGAAGGAAAGGCGTGGTCTGGGTGGTACCCTGACTGAGGAGCAGGTGCTCACTACGGGGAGCAGAGATGGTGGTAGATTTTGAACCTGCTTGCTGTGTTTGCATACCTCGTTTAAATAAGCACAAGCTGAAGCTGCCGGTTCTATAAATTGAGTTTGCTGCCACTGCCTCGTAAATTTAAAAAGAGGGGATAGCTAGCTGTAAAGTGGAACATTTTAACACCCTTCTTCTTCCCCACAAAGGGTCACTGTTGGACATGTGGAAATTCAGTCAGCTGCAGGAAGCTTTAGCCTGGTCATTCTAACAGTTTTTTCCCCAACTATGATATATAGATATGATTGATCTTTCGGGTAAAAAAAAAGTGTCTAACTTGGATCAGATTAGATCTTTTTTTTTTAAATGGAAGTACTCTAAGAACACAAGGTATGTAGAAAAAAATGTAAAACTTTGGAAAATTCAATAAGGAATTATATAAGTAAATTTTGCACCGGTTGCCTAGCAACAGTTGAAGAAAAATGAGAAATCTGTGAAATAATTGCAGTCTGGGATTTATAACGTTACAGTCAAAAAGTTGAAATCATGATTAATGAGAGAACATGATGAGGAACATGGCACAGTGATGCCAGGAGAAAATGGACAGTTTTATCAAAGTAAAAAAAATCACTTTCAGAGGGTTTTGTTTTAGGTTGAGCGTCTGCTCAGTGATACATTAGCACACAATGTGATTGTATATAGCCTGTTAATAGTTGTAGGTAGAAGCTTAATTTTCCTTAAGTTTTCTCTTTTGGTTTGTCAGTTAGTCAGGGTCATGGTTTTCCTTACGAAACTTGTTTTACCTTGTGTATGAAATAACATTTTTTGGGGAATTTTTATACACTTCTCTCCTACTGAAGACATGGGTATCAGTGTTGTATCTGTTTTAATGACCTCAGACGCACACACTGAACATTTCAAATCTCATGTTGGGACACACCTGTTAATGCTGTAAGACGAAGCTAGTCATGGATGGGGTCTTTTATGACTGCAGTGAGAACTGAGATTGATATGGACTGATTTTGCTCTGAGTTATGGTGCAGGTCATGAGGTTAACATAGTCAAGGTTTAATGGAATTGGACGTTTGAATAGCCTTGATCATCAGCAGTACAGTGTAACCCTGAAAATGGTCCAGATTGAATCAATCAATTTTTGGTGGGTGGGGTTGTGGGTGCACAACGTGTAAAATACAACAGTGAAAGGCGTCACTCTGCTGTGCAGGACTATTGTGGCATTGAAGTTGTCCTTGTGTTGTACCCTTTTGGTGTGGGTGATCTTTGGCTGTGTACACAACACATTCTTATTCCTTTTTATGTATTATTGCTTTATTTATTCTCTTTTTAATGGTAAGTAAAGTAGACTGCTCAAATAATATTATCTAGCACTTGTATGCTTATGTTACATTAATTATATTAAGCCCTGTAGACAAACTAGAGCTTTCTGAGTGACTTTTTAAATGGCACTAAAGCTGTGAAATGAGATTCCTTCAGGGTGAAAGGTTTAAAAATCTATTTGAGCTTACAGTGTGCTGTGAATGTTTTTCCTTGTCTGCGTTTCCTGCTTGTGGTTTTAACTTTAGCCAGTAATCATACAGTGGTAAAGACATGTAGTAGTAAGACATGTAAACATTGAAAAAAATATTGATGTTTTTTCTATTTTGTTTTTGGGTCATATTAAGGTAAATTTTCTTTTTTCCCCAAAATCAAAATTCTTATTCTAGCGTACTACTTTTACTGCTGTGCCCATTAAGGACTACTTGCTGAGGACGTTGTTTAGTGCAGTTGGTTTGCCCCACATTAATGTGTAGAACTAGGTTATATGAAGCTGCATTAAGAGATGTTTTTTTCTTCTGACAGTTGGATAGTTTAATGCTTACTATGCATAACTTTGCATTTTAAAGTTCCTTTTTTGTTGAGAGGTATTGATTAATTTAGACATTTTTTAGTTTTGTTTATCAATGGCCTTACACACTGTAAATATGTTATAGATAAATGGTCTAAATAGGCTATGTGACAGGAAAAAAAAAGAACAAATAAAACGATGGAGCTAGACTAGCTATTTGATGATAGCCCACTACTTTATCTGACCTTGTAGATGAAGCAATAGCACTCTCAGATTTGATTTGCTGCTAAAGTAGCATGAAACAAATTGTCCTGTTCCTTATCTATCCTTATTGACTTCCCTCATATACACAACACTGAACAAAACTTTATGCCAGCATCTTTTCTCGCATCTCATAGTTATGTTTTATAACATACCCTGCTCACTTGAGGTTCTGGTGTCCCATACAGCCAGGTCAAATGATGGCGTCACTGAAGTTTTTGTACAATCTCTCTGCTTTTTATTACTTACTGTATGTTAATTTGATAGAGGGGGAGGGCTGAGCCTTTCCCAGCTGTCATTGGTAGAGAGGCAGAGGAGACAGGATTACAGGGTCCTTCATGGAAAACACAACATGCATGTTCAATCAGTTCTTGGTTAATTTCAGAATCACCAGTTGCTAAACATGAATTGGATGGTGAAGGCTGCTGGAGTACCTGGAGTGAACCCACACATACATGGAGAGAACATGAAAGATTTATACTAGAAACTAGATTTATACTTTTGTTGTGAGGGAACTGTGCTAGCCCACACTGTCGGCATGTGCACATTTCTGACATTAAAAGTCAGACATTTGATTGGAAATTTGTGAATTGGTGTCCATTATCTATGAATTTATGCTGGAAATAATCCCCCCACTCCTTGATTAGTCATAAAACATCGTGTTTGAGTTTTGGCTACAAATATTCCATTGCTGCACTTTTTCTGAAGTCAGTGTGAAAGTGCCTTGTAATGTGATCGGTTTGTCTGTGAAAAACTATCCTGTTACATTTTAAAACAGTCAGACATTCACTTGTAATAGTCCTGCCTTCAGAAGGATGTGGCTTCTTCTGTTGAAAGAGTCAAGACAATGGGCCTCATTTCAGTTTGAGCACATGGGGCAGAAGCATCTAAGTATAGTTCTGTTTTTGTGTATTTGTTATGCACTCAAGCATGTGTTCTGTGAATATGTGTGTGCATGAACATTTAAGGGGGTACTGTCTATTTACAGCCAAGCCTGTGGGAGATGTCCAAGTCCAACAGAAAGGGCAGCGGAGGGGGGCATGGGAAGACCTCGTGTTTCATTCGCTTCTGTTAAGATGTAAAGCAGTATTTGTGGATTTGCTAGTCCATGCATAGCGTTGTCTGTCAAGTTTGTTGAGAATGGAATGGACTCCACATGTGCACATGCAAAGGAAATTGCACTCTTGAATGTACAGATTCACACTTAGGGGGAATTGTCCGACAAAACTGGAATTTTCCTTGTGGTTCCCACTATATATATATATATATATATATATATAAAATCAAGCAGTAGCAAATATCTACCTCTTATGTAACAGGATAATAATGTATTGATGCTCCTAACAGAGTGCAGAGCTTCTTTCTGATCTGCTTACTGCTTATAAGCTCTGTTGTCCTGAGAGTTTGAATTGCACATAAAAAACATCACATATATTGAAGTATATGTAAGTTCCTCTCTTTCTGAGACAGCAGTTCAGACTTTTTTTAATGCTGATAACAGAGCACAAATGTAGCTTTTTTCCCCTAAGGGTTTTATTAGGCAATAATAAACTATATTTTCAAAGAGTGACCAACAGACCAAGTATGAGGAGAAAGTAACAATATGCAGGAAGGTGTTACACAGAAGTCCTCTGGGTGAGGTTCTGCTCAATCAGCTAACCTGCACAGCTTCACAAATCGACCTGTTTTGTCCAGGTTTGTTTAAACTTTTTAAAAGTTTCACTTTTGAAATTGGCTGCCTTACTTACTGCTGTTTAAGTGTAACACACATCTCACATATTACTGTTTTAAAAAGCTGACTTAATCTTTCTCACTAAGTTCACCACAGTTTCCATGATGATGCTTCAGCTGCATCTCAGGATCTAAACATAATTCTGTCAGCTTGAACTGTGCCTTCACTACATGGCCACTTTGTTATCCACCCACAGGTTAGCATTGTAACAATCTACCAATGCTTTATTAGGCTTTGGGAGGCTCTCAATCTTTTCATCTGCATTGAAATCCTACCCATCTGCAGGGTCTGAGAGTAAAACAGCAGGAACCCCCATGAAAAAGTGTCAGGGGCAAATAGTGACAGGGGTCAAATAGATTGATGAAGAGAGACATTTTTACATGTATCCATCCATTCAGGGTCATGGGGTGGCTTGAACCTATACCAACTGCCACCAGGTGAGAGGTAGATTTAGGAAAGGTTGGAAAAGTCCATTAAAGGCTTAAATTGAGGTATACACGCGGACACTCACTATAGGCGTCAGTCAGTAGTCAACCCTATATGCATGTTTTTGGTATGTGAAACAACACTAGAATTTGATTAAGAACCCAGACCAGCATTGAGTGTCCATGGACATACACACAGGCCATAGCTAAGATTTGGCTCTGAGATCTTCTTGGTTTATCAAAGTCCTCATTTTATAGGTTGGCAAAATCAGATGATGATGAATAAAATGCATTTGTATTTGACACAGTTTTGGCTAGATTTATGTTAGTCAGTGTGTTTGCTCATAAGGAATCATGTTAGCAGGTCCTAAATTTACACAACACCCACACTCTCCCTCACTGCCTCCCTCTCTCTCTTCCTCCATCTTTCCCTCTCAGACTCCCTCCCTCCCTTCATTTGTCCTAGGGACAGAGCCCTAGTGTGAAGCTTCTTGTTCTTATACTTTCCTGTGCTGTTCAGCTTTTCAGATGTTCAGAATGAGTATTTTTATAGCAAATACACTGGCCATGCCACATGAAAAAGCCTGGTCTGGCCTGTTCTGTGCTTCCACTACAAGTACTCCAGGTTATATGTAGTCCTGCAACATCTATCTTCAGCACCAGAAGGGTTATCTGGAGAAGCTTTGTCAAGCATTTGGAGCACTGTGTCCTCTCCTTCAGTGTAAGTAAATCTCTTTAAAACAATAGCATTTCCATTGAATTTTTCTAGACTGGTTTGGCTTTTTCAGAGAGAAAAAAATGGGTTTAGTGGGAGGCAGTTACAGTACTTTGTATGTTGTGTGGTTATACCTTTAGTTCATGCCATTTCAAATATTCTCTGTGCTGTGGTTATCCTAAATTGAGGCTATCTTTGAAACTGGTTCTCCAGCAGTTAAAGAAGGAGGTGTGGACATAGGTACTTGTGTGTTAGTTAGAAGCTAAGCAGCTTATCAGTGACCTTATGCCGGATTCCTAATGTTTAAACTACAAAGTTGTGGTCAGATTTCCATAGAAAGCATTGTTTGGAAAATTATATTCATTTTGACATGTTGTAAAAGTTGTGATTGCCTCACTTCAAAACTACTGTATTTGATCTCTTTTTATGATCAAATAAGCATTTCATCCAACTTTTTTAAATATATACTGATGTAAGGAAGGAGGTTAGATCTGGGCCATTGCTTTGCTTGTATTTGACAGGGGAAGCAGACGTCAAGACATGAAAACTTTAAAAGTGAGTTTGTTGTCCCTAAAATAGAAATTCGGAGTGGGCAGATGTTAAAGAAAAACGGGGAGAGGGAGGATGTTTGGAACATCTGGAGACACATGACTGGTGCCAAATTCTGACTTGAAGGGAATAGAAAGTCTCCTATGAATCTTTAACGTAGTCGCACATAAGCTCCACATCCTTCTATAAATGTGGAGAGTGCATCTGATACTGTGAACGGTTATGCTAATGGTGATGAGCTTAGGCCAATTTTCTTTTCTTTCATTTAGCTTATTTTGCTGAAATGACAAACAAACCACCTTGAATTTCTACAATATGTCAACATTTTGAGAATGTTTCTCTACACAGTTTCTCTAAAGCTTCCATTAGTTTAACTTTTCTTAATTCTGTACTGCCATCATTTTAATGTACTTAATTTACTTTAATGTATTTAATGTACAATTTGAGCCAGCTTCAATCCAATTCTTGTAATATAGTCAAATACTATTGATTCAAATTAATTCAAAGTTAAAGCAATTTACATTTATTTTCACAGTCTGGGGATTTTGAGGACAGGAATTAGGAACCAGGTCCGGGATACCTTCTGAGAACAATAATGATATATCTTAAGCCTATCCTGGTAGTCAATTGGCGAGAGGCTGGGTACACTCTGGACGGTCTGCCAGTCCATCGCAGGGCCACACAGAGACACACAAGGACACAACATTATACCAAAAGTGACCCAAAAAAAAGATCTTGAAAGACTTTATGAAATGAAATTCTGGAACAGAAATCAAACTCCAATTTAAGGACTAAGTGAGCTTCAGGAGGATCACAGAGCATACCTAAGGGATAGAGGTAGACTGCAGAAAGTGGGTGAAGTGTGGGGGCTGTGACTCCAGGCACACATGCGGACTAGCTGGAAAGTTTTCCTGACACCAATTACGTGTAGCAGAGTGTGTTGCACTTACCTCAAAGTAAGTCATCTTTTTGTCCTTCACTGCATGTGAAAAAATGCCTGAAGCCTTACTGGGATTATCCTGGCACATTCCTTCCTTCTTCTCAGTGTTTTGTCTTACAAAATGGTTTTTCCTCGGCTATGGTTGTTTTAGAAATTCAATGTAATGCACTTTAAGGTGTATATTGATACTCAATGCATGTTTTGAATATTTAGCTAATGATTAATGTACACTTCATACAGATTTTGAATCCAGGATGACTTTCACTCATGAGATGTCTTCTGTGCATTTTTATTAGCTGCAATGCCAACATCATATTTAATGAGTGTTACTGGTTAGGTGAGAGGAGGACTCATGAGTATAGTTGCCACAGCCTTTTTCAAGCATAGACACCTTTTGCTCTCTGTGTCACTGCAGAGTGTATGTGAAATAATGGAAAAATCCAGCTCGCCGTTTCTTACACAAGTTTGAAGGAGCGAACGGAAAAATCCCTTATTGGTCAGTGGAAATAGCCCCTGAGAGGAAATAACTTGACCATGCTAATGTTCGGTTCAGAGACAAGTGTACCTCGACCGTTAAAGTGCCAGGGGAGAGATACAATCAATGAACCCACGCACTCAGTGCACCAAAGAATAGTTCTGGACTGAACATAGTGAGGAGCTACCTAAATGCTTGTGCTCACTCAGCGGAGCGACTGCACATAAACATACCAGCTGTCTTTGTTTCTAGTGGGGCAATAGGAATTTGTTGATTCCAAGCACAGTATGACTTTCCCTGTTGAAGCAACCAAGACGGATTAGAAAGTCCAGTTGCTGCTGTGTAATTCTTTTCTTGTTTTAGCCTCATGTAATCATTGCTACCACAAGGAGAACAAGGGTAAAAATGGAATAATGATCTAATGATGGGTGAGGGTATAGAGGAAGGAAAAAATTACTCAAAGGGTTTATGATATTATTTGATGCAAATGCAAATATACTGATTTTTTAAAAACCCTTTCATTTGTCTTGACCATGTGTTTCTAATCCCAAAAAATTTAGAAATTAGGACATTTTTAAAACCAGGTACATAGTAATTTAGGTATCCACCATTGACTTTAATACTCATGCCTACTGGTCTGGTCATTTTATCCAGGGATTTATCAGTTCAGGAGACTTGGACTATATCTGGTTGTGTCTGTTGGGGCTCTTCATAAGAGTTTAAGCTTAAGTAAAAATGGCAAAACAAGCTAATCTCAACCTATATTTTCTCAAACGTCCAGACAAATGTTTGTCTGCACTCTTCTGACATTTTTTCCAACAAATAAAACAAATATTTTTCCTTCAAAATGTGCATTTAGATTTTGCAGCTAATGGTGGGTTATTTCAGACTTATATTTTTGTGGAAAGGCAACGACCCTGCTCCTGAAGTGCTGATGGTGTGAGGGGGCCGCAGTATGAGAAATAGCAAAATGTCCATTTCTGTATGGAAGTTTGAGGAAATGAAAATGAGTGTGCAAGTGTGGAGTGTCCAAGGGGTAACCTCTGGACCTCCAGCTCTGACTTTGGGAGTAAAATATCCCTCTGGTGTCCTGCTTTGTCTGTTTTCTGAGCAAATTGCATGTGCTCAGATAAAGGACTCTGAGGTTTCCACATGGCTGGGAAAGTCCCGTCAGTTTTTTTCCTCTTAGTGTTGTAGCATAACTTGAGTGCTCATTAAGTGAGTTAACACTTTGATTTTTAGCTCTTTTCCCCCTGAAATCTTGTATTCTTATTTATCCAAAATCTAAATACTTTTGATAATGTGTTGTCATTGAAAGCACAAAAGACTAATTTTTAAACATATTTATACAACTCTAGACCTCAGAGCATTACCTGTATTGCAGGTATGTATTTATTCAATATACATCTGTGCACTGTAAAACCTAAAGTGTGCCATGTTTTTATCTCTTTTTAAATATATATTTTGGTTCATCATCAATAATCTGTTTGCCCTGTAACTTGGGATGGTTTCTGTTTAACTTTTTGCACTTACAGTATCAGCTGTAAGGCTTGTGAAGATCAATACATGACCAACAATAAATTCATTATGTGACTAAAACAATTTGTGACAGTATATGAACCAGTTTTGCTGTCTTTCCTACCTCTGCTGACCGATATGTTGCGGCAAACGGAGAGACATACAGCCCCACCCCTTTCCATCTCTAGCAGCATTTGTGAGTGAGACTGGAGAGTTATCACCACGCTGCTCCACATTCGTTAAAGAGTGGGTGGGAACAATGAAAACTGTTCAGCTTGTCAGCTGTCTGTGTCCATCCAGTGTGCAGCTCAATTTTCCTTTAGCTGTTCACACTGAGCCACCGGTTAATTTTCCAATGAAACATACATTTAGACATCTCAGTACTTTATTAAGAATTACAATGATGACATGTCTAAACAGTTGGCAGAGATCTCCCTCTGATATCAAATGGTTGCACAGTTTGAGGTATGAAAGAAGAATAGCTTTTTTGGCCCAACACTTGAAACTTGAGACACAGATCTAGGCAGCAATAGTTTGAGCCACAAACTACTTTGGTGACTGTATCTTCATTAAAGTTCAAAGAACTGCAGCAAAGTGCGTTCGCTTGGTGGTAGATGAGAAACACTTTCGGTGTTGCTCTGTCAGCATGCTGCAGGCACAGCCAGATACATACCAACCTTAACTAAATTCTCGTGTAAATACATGGGGAGAGTTACAGACACTGTAATTCACTGTAAGCACAGAGCATGTAGTAAGTTGTGTTGTATGTTTTATACAATGTTGAAATGTCAGTTTAAAATGCAGTTGCAGACTTTTTTTCCAGATTCATCTGAATTAACTTTAGTAAGCTGTGAAACGTTGTGTTGGTGTGTGTTGACACGATAGATGAGCCAAATTAATTAAATGAAAACTGCAAATGGTGCATTACGCTTCATACCAATCTTTTTGTGTGAACTTACAAGAAGACCAGAGGAACAGCAGGTCCATATCCCGGAAGACTCTTAGCAATTAACTGGAACTGAAAATCTTTTGAATATTGAGTGTGAAATGGGCTGTGCTCTTGGGGAAGCTTGTCCTTCACCAAAGTAAAATTCTATGGTGACATTAAAACTAATCAATGATGCAAAATGTCATTAGTTTTCTGCTCTGATTGCATCTGATTTATTCACTGTTTTAACAATTCAGTTTTGCCTTAATGTAAAGCTTCTTACAGGATTGAAACTCGGACTGCATAGTACATAATTTTGACAAAACATTGAAACATAGATCTGAGATTTTCAACATTATAGTCTTTGCCATAAAGACGAAATTCAAATTTCCCTTGTGTAGTGTTGTTCTACCTATATTCAACAAAAAAACAAGGTTAAATGTGCCATTTTAAAACATGATGCCCCCTTCCCTAAATCATAGTGTAATCATGTTCTCTGTGTACTGTTTTTGGTAGCACAGTTGCTGATAGAGTAAAAAAAACATTTGCTAATGAAATGGTTGAGAAACAAACTTTCTTTATTCTGCCTTACTCCAGTTTATCTGTGTCCATCTCTTATTACCTGGTAATCTGTTCCTTCCTCTTATTGATTCCTCTCATTTTTCTACTTCATAGCTTGCTTCATAGTATTGCACATCCATGTGCATAAATACAGCGAGGCATTTATTCACCCTGTATGATAACATTTTAAAATAAGAAACTTAAAGGCATGCTCGGATGCTTGTGGTACTTCTACTTAAAACAGGATTGACAAAGACTGTACTTCTAAGGCCGTAACCATTCAAAAAATGTGAATAAAGAGCCTGGTTAGCTTTGGGCCAGACTTGCATCCTCCATAGTGTATGCTAAACACAGACCCTTACAGTATGCTTACTCAGATCTTAAAATAGATGTAAGATAAGTATGCAGGTTAGCCTGCCCTTAGTTTTGGCCCTCCCCTGAAAATGCTTATTGATGTGTTATGATTTGGCTTTACGAGGACATGACAAAGGTGTCACGCAACACCCATCACAGTAAAAAAACAAAACAAAAAGAAAAGCACTCCTCATGTAAAATAGAAAGTACATATGTATATAGCTTGTATTTATATCTTGGCATCTTGTGATCCAGATACTTTGAACTTTCATGAAAACAAACACCTCAGATTTCCCATTTCATAAATTGCATGACTTGCAAAATGGTTATCAATGCTTTTGTACACATATATAATTTTTTTCCTGCAATATTTTGGAACTTTTTTCAAAGCCAGTATTACTTTATAACTAAACCTAAAACATTTAGATTAGAGTAACAGAACAATTCATTATAAATCACTTCAAAATTTGATCAGGTTGATATTCCTTTGAAAAAGTGCCCATACCTCTTGACCTCTGATTATCTTTTATGTTCATTCTTGTTTTAATTCCTATAAAGGGACTGTTGTCCCTTTTCTATCCGTACTTACTTGGCCATACTCGACTAACTCTGCTTGGTTTAGGCTTATTTCAGGTAATGCTGTAACAGCATGATGTCCTAACAGTCCCATCAACTCGTATGTATGAAACACAAACATGTCACAACAATGAAGGACATTGACAACAATAACGTACCGACGAATCCTCGTTTTTGGGATTGTGGAGCTGGTAGTTTTGCCCTTTATCCTGTTGATGATCACAGAAAGAATAAAATCATGTTTGTTTTTGTTTTTCAAATGTGTGGGGTTCTCGTGAAGGAGTAGCTTTCAATACTCATCCAGTCACGTGACTCCTTGGCCAATTAGTGGCCTTGCATTCTGTAGTCATCCAGACCAGGCTACAGACTCACTCATCCAAGAAACAACTACTTTAACACTTTGCTGTTTTCTTTGGAATCTTGCATATATTTTTGTTGATTCATTAGATGGCATTCAACCCTTCTCTGGGGTTGTGTTTTTGCCTCATTGTCATCTTTTATTAAACCTACTCATTTTCTCTCTTCAAATGTTATATTGCAACTTCTTGGAAGAAGCAACTTTTGTTTCCTCACAGTTCAGATGTTGGCAAACCATATAATCTGAGATGCTTTAATGTTCTGATCTGCAGTCATGTAAATTACACATCTTAGAGACATGCCACTTGCGTCTCACTGCACATGTTTCTTGTTAAAAGGAGTAAAATCCTATTATACGATGTACTGAGTGTGCAGATAATTAATGTGTATTCTTTGTGGTGATAGACTTTTATATCTCAATGTGCGGCCAGACAATACACAAGCCTGTAATTCAGGAATGTGTTAACTTCAAAGCCTGGTTTGGTGAAAGTTGAAGTGGAAGCTTTGATACTCTTATAGAGATCATTATAAATTCATTAGAGACATCGGTATCACTTTACTGGATCATCTGGCTAATCTAAGCTCAAATCTTAACATCCGCCCTCTTCCATTTCTTTCTTTTCTACCCACTCATCTTCCTCCATTTTTTTCCCTTTTTACCCTCTTCATCTTCCTTTACCATATACGTCCTTCTATCTCTCTTCAGCCTGTCTTCTCATGTCATTTACTTACTGTACCTTTCATCTTCTGCACTTTCTCCTTTTTCTCTGTTTGCTGCAGTGCATCACTAGCAGGCACATTAACATCTCATCTCCATTACCAGGCAATGGCCCTCTCCCTCTACTCACAACTGTCTTCCCTTTCACGTTCTCTGTCCATCTATCTGTGCTATTCCTCCCTTCATTTCAACGGTATTGCACGCTCACCTTTTTTGCTTTAATGCTGTATTCATCCTTATTCATAGTTTTTGTTTCTCCATGAAGGTGCGACATCGCAAACAGAGCCTCTTCTCTCCTCGCATGTGACAAGCTATGCGGTAGTGTTTTGAGGGAGTGAGTGCCCTTGGTTTGACCATGAAGAGAGGTGGGCTAAAGCTCTGCAGTAGCAAGCCAGTGGGTGAGAAAGTTGTTGTCTGTGTATCTTATAGATGCACAAATGATGTTTACAGGGAATGAGGGAAAGAAGCTCAGTTTGTATGCAAGCGTATTTCCTCAATAGCACCAGTCTGTGATATTATAATACGTGTTACCATGTAGCCCCAGTTAACATTCACACCAGGCTGTCTGTCTTCTGTATCCCACCGTTTCCAAACAAGCCATGTTTCTCCGTTTTTCATTAGGTGACTCCCGCTAATAAAACATGGTTTTCTTTTATTTTTTATTTGAGACTTAAAATCAGACCTTTTGATTTTAGGTGAAGTTTTTTTCTTCTTTTTTCATATTTACTGACACTATGGTTTTTTGCACATAAGCACGGGATATCGCAGAGAATCTGCTTCCATAACATTTGCATCACATCCTGCTGGATTCCAATGCCAGTTCAACCCTTTTATGTGAATAATCTAACAAATGTGCTGCTATTTATAACAACAAAGTGAGGCAGCGCTCAAAAGTGATACCAGTGATTACATAAGTAGGCCTTCTGAAACCTAAGCATAGTGTTTTATTCATTCACAATTGGAAAGAAATATGTTTATTTGGATGTTTTTAGAATAAGGTGATAAAGGCAAACTAATCTTTTTCCAAAAAAGGGGACAAAATACGAGACTAAGAATATTTTTTCACTTGATTAACATGCGTACCAAATTGGAATTGGAACATCAGTGCTAATTAGGGAGCAGTTGAAGGGCTGATTTCCACAAAGCTGCTGACAGCCTTTTTTGCCAATCATGGCTTTTCAATCTGAAGTGCATGTAGTTACTTTGAGGAATAGCAGTACAAAAAAGACTGTACTACTAATAGATTATTAGTTATTTGGTTTTGATCTGAGATTTCACAGACAAGATCAAACCTGCAAGTTATTCAATTAATAGAGAAAGTAATACGATCCTCTGTTTAGTATTTTTGTTGACCAAACAACCTGTTGATCAACATGATTGATTCAGCTCTCAAGTTTGGAATTTCTGGTTGAGTCATCAAGCTAGCTTCTATTGCAAAGTATCACAGAATTGTCGGTGTTGTTACGGCCCCCCCCCCTTTTTTGTGAGGAGAACAGTAACAGTGTGTTATGCAGTGTTTGTTGTTTTTCAGTGTAACTTGTTGTGTTAACTTGCAACTTGTGATGCTTTTTAATATTGGAAGGAGTCAATTTCCAACTTTCACATCTGATGTTGAAAATGATTTGAAGTGAGTTTGGTGCTGGTGATGCCAGCAAGCTAACTGTTCATCTTCCTCACTCGTGATAGAAAAACCTGGACCATAAAAGCAGAAGGATGTGATCATCAATTCTGGCAATCTGTAATTGAAGCCTGGTCATGGGTCACAACAGACTTTTTGTTAAAGCTATTTAGAAAGGAGAGCCAGTGCTGCTGTGGGACCTGCATTTAATTTTACAATCACCTGATAAAATTCCCTGCTGCAGTAAGCTTGATATTGGGACCTACAGGATCAAATAATTTTTTCGAAAAAGGAAATATTGCTATAATGCAAACAATACAGTTTGAAAATATGTTGAAAATCCTGGCTAAATAGTCCCAATCTTTTTTTTTATTTTTTTATTTTTTTTTTTTATTAGCAAACAAGATGTAGGCTAAGAGCTGCTTGTTGTGTGTGTGTGCATGTGTGTATTGTGGGGTTGTACTTTGTGTAGCCTCTGCGAGTTAGCATTATTCTCAGTGCCAGGCAGATCAGTTGCATAGCAACAAGAACTTTTTGAGGGCAGGAAATCTTTCAACAGTGGAATGTGTCAGGCACAAGAACAGCAAAAATGAAAAGAGAGACAGAGCTATTCATCCTTTCCAAGCCCTAAAATTCCTATTTAAAGTTTTACATAATTGAGTAACATGAAGCCCAGGCTGGTTACCGCAAAGTTTGACACATAAACATTGATAATGTCTTAAATTAGGTAGCAATGAAACAGATATTTAAATTCACTTTTAAAGTTGGTACATAAAATGACTTTATTAGTTCACAGCACAAATGTAATACATGATAAACAAAGTAATAAATTATGCTTTACAACATTTTATGTCTCCCAAACCTTTTGACATCCATAAGGGAAAACCTCCATTATTTATGCTCAGAGCATAAATAAGGTATTTTCTATTTTTCTATTTTCCAAAAAATGTCAGCTCTGAAAGATTAGTGAGATGTTTTGATACAAATCTAAATCCAACCATTAAAACAGCTGCAATTTCTGTTTGAAATGTTAGAAAGATTTGATATCTGCATCCCCCTGCCAGGGCTGTTGTAATCTCAGACTCACCTCTTAAGGACACAAGCAAAAGGCTGTCTACACTTTTTTTTCCTTTCTTTTTTAACCTTGTAGTGTCCTTTAAGATAAATTTCACACAAATCAGGATTGCTAAAAAAATTCTGACGTCAAAATGATATTTTTCCGACCAATGAATTAGGAGAAAAGTATTTTGTTCAAGGTCTTGCAGTACACACTTTGAAGTCACACTAGAACCACACAAAGTACAGCCTGTTTTAGTGTCGTGCTGCTAGTACCGATAATCTGTACCTATTGTTTTGGGGCACTTTTGTCATCTGCAGATCATGATATTTGACATTTTCGTATTAAATTGTCATCTTCCATATCTAAAAATGTAGGTGTAAATGTATGTGTGATCACATACTAATAGGCTGGATTAATCTGATATTTTATACCGTGAAGCTGCAGAAGTTACTGCAGGAAGAAGTGGTATTAATGATCCAATAGAGTGCTTATCCAGCAGGAGTTTTGTGTTACTGTGTGTGTGTGTTAAGATCAGTGCCAGATGTCAGAGTTGAGTCCACTTAAACATTTTTTCTTTTTTGGTGGGAATGTCATGTCTTTTTTTATTGTCTACATCCTTCTTTTTTCCCACCTATTTACTGTTCATTAGGTAGACTGACAATCTGTAACCCCTAATATTTACTAAATGACATTACCAGGCTTTTAAGTGCCATTACTTTGTGGTAATGTCCCTTACTCTGTGTTTAGTATTTCAGAATTATTTAATTTTTCTGTGACAAAGTTTAAGCAAACTCACTTAAGTTTTGAAAAAATGTTTGATTTAAGCTGGATGGAGTCGTTAGGCGGCTTGTTTTACAATATGGTCTAATGTTATTTATTATCAACCTATATGATCACATTGTTTCTCTGTATTCTAGTTTCAACCAGAGGACATGGATCTCGGATTAAGTTAAAATCTATTTTAAAGGCCATTTAAAGCTGTTAAAACAAACCCACTGACACTCGCTAGACTATGGCTCTTGAAGATGTTTAGTCAGCATTTAGTCATATTCAAATTGCTGCAGTTATCACGTTTTTTTATGGGATTGGCTTAGCACTAATGGGAACATGACACCCATCTGTACAGATTTCTTTTCAGGGACAATGCTTTTATATGTGCACAAGCAGAACTCTCTTCATTGTGACAGAACACCATGTTTGCTGCCCCCGCCCATTACATCTTACAGAGGTTCAGAAACCAAAACCTAAAAAACTGCCAAGAGAAAATTTCCTCTCTTTAAGACAGCAGCTGAGCCTGCTCAAGGGGATGATTTGGTCAAAAGTAAACAGCTAATTATCGAGAGTTACCAGTGTAATACAGTGTTAGAATACAGTGTCAGAATACAGCGTCATTTCAGAATCCAGGCACATTGTGCTCAGAGTATTGAGGAAAAATATAGTTACTGTCAATAGGGAAGCATTTAATCAGCTAATCGCCTGTTATTGGATGAATGTTGAGGTCCACCTGGTTCTGGTCACCAGTCCATCACAAGGCCTCACAGAGACAATAAAGACAGCCAAGCACGCACACACTCACTCCTACAGGCAATTTAGAAAAACCAATTGACCTAACTTACATGTTTTTAATGTTGGAGGGAAGGCGGGAACCCACCAACACATCACCACACCATTGTGCACCTCCGCATTTATTATGCCACATAACAATACCCAAAATAAATAGCAAGGGTAACAACAGAACAGTTGTACAGCAACAAAAACATCCCACAACATTATGGTCCCAACTGATTTGTTCCTGCTCCACTGTCAAACCACTCAGGGTTTAAGGTACCTCCCAAATATTCCTGTTTATGGTGGAAAAGTATTAAAAATGTGGTGGAAAAGTATTCAGTTATGATGTGACAGTGCATGTGTATATATTCATGGGGTTTGAGCACTAGTTTCCCTGGTAATCTAAAAGTGAAATGTTCCTTATGTGCAAATTGTATTTTTAAAACCATCTAGCTGTCAACTTAGTATCATCACGTTCAGTCTTTGTGTGCTGTGTGCAGACATTATGGGTTTGTTTTGGATAATGTAAAAGCACTGTGGGCTAATATAAACCCACATCTCTGTACTTTATCTTTTCTTGTAGTAGTCTGTCAAAGAAATAAAGACAATCAAGTTATTAGGTGAGACTTTATCTAACAAATCAAACTATGCATAAGGGGGTGGAGTGGGAAAAAAAGTATATATTGACTTTTACCTTTCTTGCATAAAACGGAAGAGCTCAGTGTTGTCATGCATTTTCAGTGTGCAAGAATTATTAATTAATTAATAAATGCAGATCATTCACTGCTCAGTAATAGCATGTAATATGCATTGGCTTTAATAGTAATATCGTCAGGGAAGAAAGGGGTGTAATAACTGCAAGAAATTAATTCAAATGGTAAGTACTGTGCTTTCAATCTTAGTGGTTTTTATGCAAACAAAACTTTACTGGGCTGTTGACTGGTAAAATTTCAACTAAAAGCATCTTGAGTGGGTTCAGTTTGATGGAGATGGATTGGAGTGAGCAGAAATGTTCTACCTACAGAACTTTTCTTTGTCACTTCTAAAAACTTCATTTTTATCTTCTCATTCATTAATTCCTGTCTTTGCCATCAACCTGCTGTTGTCATTTTTGGGTTTCCAGGCAACTTATTGGAGGGTCAACTTTAGTTTGACACGTTCTGGTTATATAGAAGAGAGTTTCTTCACAAAATTAAAGTCAGCCCTGTTTAATTTTGTATGCTGCTATTATATTAGCCTTGGTACATTTAGTTTTCAGTAATGATTAAAGCTTTGGTATTGTTGTAAAATAAGCAACAGCCGTTGGTACCCAACATAATATTAAGCATGTCTAGAGGGTAATTACCAGGTTACTTCCACTTATTTTGTGTTATAATGTGAAAGGTTTGTTTTAAAAAAAGACAGAAAACACCGCCCTCCTCATTGGTAGTATGAGGAGTCATACTACCTTAGTCAAAAAGGGGTTACATGGTGGGCACAGGGATAGAGAGTACAGTATTGTGATTGATCCATGGATGTTGTTCTTACAAGATGTTCTCCAAGAATGGACAATTTCTAAATGTATCGTTCTGGCAAACCTCTTTTTGACACCAAGGATACAGCCTCACTTTAAATTAGTACAGCAAGTGTTTGCTCAGGTTTTGTGCTATGCCGGCCTATCTGTCACTGTCCCATTCCCCTCTGTCTACCCTTGGCTCTGGATTTGGTATGCTCTAAGCTTAGCTAAAGAGAATATAACTGAGCCCACCCCAACAATGGACAATGTGTCCCTGTTTGCTGGCTCTTCCTATGGGGTGTATGTTTGTTGTCATAGGCGTCATATGTTTTTGCACAACTATCAGGGTTGTGTGCTTGTGTTTCCATTAGTGTTTTGGCTTATGACTGTCCTTGGGGAGTAGGATGAAGCTCTCCATCACTCTCAAAACAAGGACAAAGAGAAGAGCAAAAGAAATAATGTTGGAGAGAGTGATATAAGAGAGAGGAAAATGGAGCAGGAAGATGAAGCCCTTATAGCATTGCCTGCAAAGCTGGTTATGATTGTATGAGTCATAGTGTGATTGGATTTCATTCCATAAATTTCTAAATGTAGTAGTGCTGTCAGTTCTGAGTGAAATAAACTACAACATCTCAAACTGACTTGTAATCTTAACCAACAATCAACAAGGGCTATTTTTACCATAAACTTTTGAAAAGATAATAAAAAAACATTTTCTATTTCCAAAACCTGTAATTGCTGCCCTAGATGGTAAAATATTGTTATGCTGTTAAAGTGTCTCAGGAGAAACTTGTGTGGTAAATTGATACTATGTGGTAAACAATGAACCCAAACTAGCTAACCAGCTAACTAGCTAATTAATTACTCCTTGTGGAATACATAGTTCACTAAATAATGTCATGGAGAACTGCTTTTGAGCACAAATCAATCGGATGCTCTGTTAAAGAAACATAGTTAAAGACAAAGTATTCAGACTGATGTATGTGATGGAGCCAGAATTGTTCATGTATGTATTTTGAAACTTAATGGATATGAAGATAAAATGCATTCTTCTCATTGGCCTTAAGAGGTTTACTGATTTTTCACAGATGCACTAAGATTTGTTGTTTGGCTGTCATTCACTGTCCAACATTGTATTGGATTCTGCGTTTTAATTGTTTCTGCCACGTTGTGAAACAAACACTTTGATTTAGATTGACTGAAATCTTAAAGACGTGTATACATTTTCACTTCTCTTTACTTAGTGTCAATATCATCACAATCTGTAGAGTGTGAGTAACAAATCTGATAAGAGATGGCGTGAGGGATGGTGACCTCTCACAGAGAAAGGTTGGATACCTTTGGGACTCATCTCATTAACTGCATACTCGTGCGCATGCCCACACACAGTTCAGTGTGCAGGCTCATTTTACTACAGCACCGAGAAGATGGTATGAGGCTTTCATAATTAATAAAGTTAATGGTTATTGGCTGGTGGCTGGTAATGAGGATATAGGATGTCTGGTTGACCCAAGGTAAACCGGGCCCTTTAGACGACTAAACAAAACAATGACTATTTTACCAATTTTTTTAATAGACTTCTTAAATTGCTTTTTTTTTTTAAGATTAAGATGAATGCCATAAATGCCGCTCAATTTAAACAAGTTTGTTTTTTTTGTCATGAAAGCAGACCTATGGTGCTTAGGAATATATTTGTCCATAATCCTCCATAATAAAGTAAATCTCATCCCTAAAAGATGCATGACACTATTTATTTTTAATATCATAAATACAAAAAGACTATAAAGCAACTTTTCTGAATGTGGATTGACACATTAAACACTTTTACATATGAAGTTGAACAGGAAGTTCAGACAAGGAAAGGTCATGGTGTGTTTTGATTAATATGAATGGAGCAGGATAGTGGAGAATAGTATTGAAAATACTGACCTTGGTCATGCTTTGTTAGCATGTGATGTTACTGTGCTCTTGTGCTCTGTTTCCCAGGTTTCCTGTTTTTGGTGCACTGCAGCCCTGAATTTCTTAGACATGCTGCATTGATATTCAGGGCCTGTTTCTGATCCCCGTCACTGCTCCTCGTCTCTCCCCTCCTTTCTCCTTATGCCACCATAGTTTTCCTTATTAAACTAAATCACTGTACAGAAACTAATACCAAATTCATGACAAAAATACTCTGTTTGCACTGTAGTCTTACATGCTACTCTTGTCCTGCACAGAGGAGCTGAATCTAGTTCTATTCCACTCTATTATCTGTTCTGTTCTGCTGAACTATTTGGCCATGGGTTAAACTGTTGCTTTGAAAAATTTCTGTCTAATATTGGATTATAAACATGCTCATCTGAACATATATGGTCAGTATGTTATCTGTTTTAATTTGTGGTAAATAATTATTCAATTTTTACTTCATAAAGCTATTATTCTTCTGAATGTACAAGCAATTATGTATGAGGGAATTTTCTCTTCACGGTGTGATATTTGCAGAGGATTATGCTTTCTAAGCACACAAAACCTGATAGCTTAATGTCAGCTATAGTAGAATCCATAATTTCTTTAGACAAACACCACAGAGAGAAAACTCTGGAAATATCATACTGAACCATACTGAACTTGTCAAATACCAGAGACTGACTACGTCTCTGAAAGAACAATTCAACCAAGCATTGCCAAAGCCACGATATGTACGTTATTTTAGCTATGTCGCTACATGAGTGTAATAGGTCTGCTGTCTCAGTACATATGCCAAACTGTGCTACGGGGGGAAAAACCCTCAACCGAGAGCAATATTGCTCGTGATTCTGATATCCTCCAGCACTTGATTTTGACATAACACACCTTTCATACAACAGAAGAGATTGATATTACAATGAGGGAAACAAAATGTAAAAAAAGCAAATCATGGAAAAAGTACACATATGGGGGCATGAGGTGGCAGCAGTTTGACAGTGAGACTAGGTCCTCCCCTCTTGCCCCTCTTTCCCTACAAGCTGTGACACGATGAGACATGTGACGGTGACTTGATGGCAACATGACACAAAGCTGTTATCTTCTCGTGTCATGGCAGTCTTGCTGGATAGCCAGATGACTTGTTTGGACACAACAGGTGTGTTTGTGTATTTGCATGCATGTGAGAGATGAATGAGTCAGTAATACACACACAGAGGCATCATCTCCTGTTGCTATCATGTTCACTGGGATGTGCTTTGTTCAAGTTTTGATGTGTCGTTTGGGAATCTAAGTCTGTAGAACATAAGAATTAAACTGATGAGGACAAATGTCCTTAAAAGTCCCCCTTCCTTCCTCCCCCTCCTCTCGTCTTTGCCATATTTTTTCTAAGTTATCTTTTTTTTCCTAACCTCTTTACTTGAATTACCTCTTTTTCTTTTGTTACTTCAAAACAGGTCTTCTTCTGTAATTTTAATTTTTTTACATTGATAATCCTTCTCCAAATATGTGTATTGTTACTGTGCAGGCATGAATTCAGAGGACCTCCTGCTCTTCTTTTTGACTGAAAATGTCAACAAGGAGTAAGGTGAGCCCACAGGCAAATATAGATGCAGAGAAACGCATTTGGTTTCATAGCTGTTTCTATCTGTCATTACATTTCCATGCTTTCAGCTCTCTGTGCCTCCATGCAAATCAGTGAGTCCATCAATTTATCTTTCAGTGTTGATTCTTCTCTCTAGTCAGAGGAGAGGCTTTTCAAGTGAAAAGCAGCCTCTGCTGTGCCACGCTATTCATACATACACACCGATACCCACACCCACCCCTGCTGGCTGCCGACATGGTACAGGCTGTGCATTGAGACAGCCCCAGCTGAGGCAGAAGCAGTGAGAGTGCAGCTTAGCGAGTCTCCACACACACACGCACACCTACACTCACTCACTCACACACACATACACAAACAGCACGTCGTGGTGGTGGCCAGTCCCCCGGTGCATGTGGCAGTGCAACATCATTTAAGGTGAGAGGATTTTTACATCACTGTGTTTGTGGTAATAACCTTTCATCGATGTAAGTGTGCCTTTGTGTACGATGTCATTCAACAGCTTATCTGTCTCTGCCGATTTCATTATCTCATTTTGATTCAGTAAGTGTAAATCACCTGCAGGTTGGGAGTGTCCAAATTGTACCGATTGTACTATGAGGGTTGCTGGTTTGTTTACTATTGATAAATACCAATTCCCTAGTAATATGCAGGTTATATGTATCAGAGGGAGAGGAGAGACTGGCAGTCACGTTGGATAATGTGTTGGATTCGTGTACATGATCTGTCTACACAAGGACAGTGCGTTGTAATATGTTGATTGTTAGGAAAAATCAGATCCCTTTGCACTTGAATTTTTCAAATTGAGGACATTTTATAAAATGGGGTTATCTGTTGGTTGCCTTAAGTCTGCAGTCTCTCCTCTCTGTCACACTTACTGACTGGTTCTGGCACAGCAGTGGGTTTCTCTGCCGTAGCTTATTATGCATGTTTGCTGTTTTTGCTGCATTAGCCAATTATCTATCTGGTGTGGTGACTGAATTAATTTAGAATGGTATCACTTTTCTTATGTGGTTGCCTGACCGTATCACTGCTTGTTGTCAGCGGCTGGTTAGTTGTTTTCATGCTTGTCTGATGGATTCACCGATCATCGCAGCAGCTGTGTGACAGGGTTAATGGCTCATTGTCTGTTTGGATCACTTGTCATTCACATAAACCGACAGCCAGTTTTTCAGTGTGCGTTATCCTTTCCCCAAAAAATTAATCCAGAAACAGTGATGTTTGCTTTGCATTCTGATCAAAGGAAAACTAGGAATTCATATGCCCATCTAACAAGTTGCGTGTGCATTTATTCATCCAGCACGTCAGTTGGTAACCGATTCGGCTGCTGTCTTAGACAGACTGTCATACGAAATTTAGTGTGTTTTTTATAGAGGTGGAACTGTGTGACCTCAAACATCAACTCCACTGCACCAAGATAGTGAAGCAGCTCAAAGATGGTGTCAGTTCTGTTATAACCCAACTATTCTAACCCAAATCCTGTCTCTTTTCTTTTCATATTTTCTCTTTACATTCATTCATTTGTTCGGAATATACGATGTCATGAGATGGTTTCACACAGCTAGGTGCAATGATAGAGAATAGGGGGAGAGGAGTAAAAAAGAGTAAGACTTGTGGTGGTTATTTTGACGCCTTAGTTGCCAACAAAAATTAATCTGGTTAATTAAACAGATGAATAAGACTTGAAAAATAAAGTTAAGCAACTACCTGAAGTTCCTCATTTTAGATCATTTTAGCAAAAACAATTTTTTGGCCATACATATGCGTCGGGATGAGTTTCAAGAAGTCATTCACTTGTTGTTTTAGAAATATCAAGTATGTTTTCCTTTATGATGGCTTATAAATATGTTACATAAAATGTTATTTCATTTAGATTCATTAAGAATAACATTTGCTTCATAAGTCAAAGGACCTCCAACCATACCCTGTTCTGTCAAATCTTGGATTGTCAAGTGCGGTGCACTGCATTCATTTTTGCTGTGTCATCATCACCTTCTGTGCAGTGTAGCGACAAGTCGCAGAGGTAAAGGAAGCTTCACATTGTCTTTTTAAAATGGAAAATATTTCTATTTGTCAGCTTAAGTCAAGTGTTGTCAGTTTGCATTAGGTAATTTCATTCTTTATTTTTTAAAAGCTGAACGTACAATAATTACATATCAAGGCTAATAGATATTATCATTGCTAGTTTGTCTTTTATTTATTATTCTTGTGAAGTCTGTGGATCAGGTCCTAAAGCAGGCTATCTAAAATTGTATCACAAGTGTCTCTCATGCACACTGATGTCACAAATGCCTGCTTTGCCAATATGTGTGCGAGTACATGCTCGACAGGGAAATCCTCTTTCTATAAACATCAAATGCAAAGGAGATTCGTCAATGTTTATGGATGGATGACTGCTGCTTATATTATATGTTCAGAGTGATCAATATTTCTTTAAGTCTTATGTCGATTTAAAAAAATAATTATTTTGTACCATTAGAGTAATTAAGCACAGAAGAGAGAAAAGATTTCATATTTGCAGGCAGTTGACATACATTTTTATTCTTAATTCATGTAAATGATAACTGAGCTGTTGACACCTTTGAGGGCAACAAAGACAGAAATGGGTATTACAAAAATGTAAAGAGAAGATGGAAAGCAATTCAGGATGAAACATTACAATGCAATGACATGGTCATCAGTCTCTAATGAGGATGGCCCTGCAGAAAGCTGTATAGCTGTGTAACTTGTTGCAAGTCACATGTACTAATTACTGTTTTTTTTTTTAAAGTATACTGGGGAAGAACTCAATCTAGGTGATAAAAAGGTCTATGTAATTCATCTAGGAAATTCCAGACTTTAACTGTGTTGGCACGAGGTCTGTCTTCTACAACCAGAACAACCTTGTGGCTAGAAAAATCGTGCTGCACTCACAACTTACTTCCCCTCAGACTCTGGACTCATCATCAAAGTCATAAACTAAAATGCATCTGCAAAATAGCCTCCTCCTTTATAAGTTGATCGTTAAAGAATCAGTTTTAGAACATTTGGGAAATGGTAATAGTTTAAAGGTTATAGGATCAGTATACCAGCACAGTGCAGGTGGGGGGAGGGCATGTGGAGATGATGCGAATGAGCCTGAAAAGAAGAGTAAAGAGACTAATTTCAATCACATTAACTAGATCAGTGAAACTTGTGCTAGTTTGGCCTTATAAACGCTAAGTAATTGCACCAGTGGAACCATACAAACATTTAAACTAGTGTATAATGGCACAAGTGAATTGCTGCTCATTCCACTTGAACACAAGAGATACTGGGCCGTAGGGGTATTACAGTTTGGCATCCTCATCTATGCAGCATATACCGACCAGTGTCACTAGCATTGGGCATGATTCATCGTGGTAAAAAATTTGCTTGGCTTCTGTTTAATTTATTTATCTAGGAAATTTGAATGGAATCAACTGTGCTTCAATTCTCCCTGTACAATACAGTGAGAGAGCATTGTATTATGCTCTCTCAATCAGTATTAAGCATCTACAGCTGGTGGTAATTCAGCCAATGAATGCAACCTGCTTGGCTACGATGATTACAGGTGAAACTCTTGGAAGCTAAGCTTTCTCTTGTTACATTTACAGTAACCTAGATGTGCACATGTAGGGCAGCCCGAATTCCATGATTTCTATTCCCTTTGATCTTTCCACTGACAACTCCATTTAACGGTTTATCTGTACTTAAGGATATTTCTTGACCTTGTGCTTGTCCAGCAATAACTGAAACTCTAAATTATTGCATTCCTTATTTGGCCTAAAATGATTAAATCTGCCCTTAAAAGAGTACAACCAAGATATTTTGCTTCTTTTTGTTCTCATATTTCTCATATTATGAGTGACAGCATCAGTCATTTTTTACAGATGCCAATTCCTCTTTAAAACGTAGAATCCTTGCAGCTCTAAAACTCCAAAACTTTGACACATGCCAAGGTTCCTGATGGAGCACAACTGCTACTCCAGCAGATGAGGAGATAGCTTTACAACTTTAAGGAGTCCAACATCTCAAATGTGGTAGAACCTGAGGGATTATTTAAGAAGTCCGGGACTGTGATAGGATTGGAACTCTATGAAGTCTTTTTTATGTCGTCTGGCTTGATACTTGACATGAGCAGTTTGGAAGCTGCTACCAAAGAAGGGTCTGAGAGATCTTTAAAAATTGGGACCCATTTCACTCTCAGACAACAAGATCATTTCTTCCTTAAAGGAAAGTATGGATTTGATTATTCATCAAAATGGCTATGTACTCGAAGAAAGAGAATTGGTTGGTTTGTTTCTTATTTGCAACTAAATTGATTTGCATTGTTGTCGCTTTAAAACAATTGAAGTGTTTTTTATTTTCTAGAGCATTTCATTAGAGAGATCAAGTAGCTTTTTTATGTGTAACACAATTCACATGATGCGTTAATTCAGCGTAACTCAACATTTTAACAGAGCCAGAGATAGACAGGACATTGAAAACTGAACTATTGATAGATTTGATTTAGTAGAAAACACATTTAAACTGTTTCGTACATTCGAAATAATTAGTAAACCCATTATGTAAAATAAAGACATCTACTTTCACACACATAAATAATGGTGTGAAATGTTTTTTTTTGTTTTGTTTTTTCACTGTAGCTGCAGATGTGAGGAGACGCAGTAGGGGGTTCTGACCCTTCTGCTTATTCAAAGCAGAAACCTTTAAGACATTCAACAGAAAATCACTGTTTGGTGTGAATCCAATGGATTGGATCAGATTCATCCCCAACGACAGCTGGTCATACGAACTATTAAAACTGGCAGATCTCAACTTGAGGGTGGTCCACATGTCCTGTGCTGGAAACATTTCCACTTCAGTAGATCATAGAACTTGGGGTCACATGTTCTGTCAAGTTGAGGAGACCTACAGCATTCCTGACTTGGCTTCTCTTTGAGACTGGCTAGTGCGATATAATGGTGCTTTAGAAGACAGGATTTATGTCTTTGCTCCAATGTACAATATAACACACCAGAAGTGTGTTTTTTTTATTCTTTTTTTTCTTAACTTCCTAACAGATTCCTAATGATGAGCATATTGTTCACACGAAGGAGAAAATTGATAGGAATGGGTTCGTCACATGAAACACTCAATTGTAGGGGACCTTGCTATACTTTAATGAGCTTGATGATCAGAGACTACATTAGCTTTTTTGTATTTTAAGTTTCTTTCTCAAAATGTTTGTAAAATGCAGGGGAGATAGTGCAGTCTTGAAAATGTATTACATTTGCCTTTAAGAATAGGATTTTGTTACTCCATAACAAGTACACATTTCCTGTAAATGTAGTGACAAATTGAAATCAGTTTCATCAGTTTTTATTTGTGAAAATGGTTCAGAACCACAAGTTTATGTAACTGTGTGGGTTGTTGCCCATACTCTCATGACTGAGCAGATTTTTATTTTCAGTGACATTTACAAAGGTGAGAGCATACCTGATGTTCTCTTCTCCGCTTCATCAGTGCACACTGTAGGAAATGCAGGGCTATTTTTTTGTGCTACAAAAAATAAAAACAAGGATATAACCCTAATATATTTGAAAGATGGCCAAAATTCATTAACCATTCACATGAGAAATTAAGGGCACACTGCCTTAGATGAGTAGCTTTTACAGATAGTGAAAATCCACATGATCATGTACATTTTCAGAGCCTTGGGTATAGCATTATATCATAATCCATCCTAAAACGGGAAAAAAACACATTATCTGTGTAGGTGATGATACAAGGCCTAGTGTACTTAACGATGGTGACTCAGTGTGCTTTTTAAGGCTTTTTGTTGTTAGAAAGCCTCCCAATTAATCGTAAAACTTAAGATTTTATTGTGTGAGCCATATTGCAGTAGTGCATATTGACTCTGCGTTGGTGACATTCATATATGTTGTGTGGCTGTGTAAAGATACTTATGAACAAACCTACATTTATATTTTTTGGATTTGAGAAAATACTCTTGCTTATAGCATAGACCATTGGAAAAATGTCTGAACCTAGTTTAGAAAAGTGTTTTCCCTGTCTTGTGTTATGGTTTAGCAGGGTTCCACGTCCATGATTTTACGCACAAAGTGATTGACAACTACGTACCAACTACATACCAAACCCGAGGCATGTCCAGCAGAGATTTTTGATTATTGGGAAATTAATCGGCAGATATCTCACCTGTTGCCAGCTGGGATAAGATTCACCCCCCCCCCCTTTGTGAATGAATAAACAAATAGATGAATAATAGGAAGATAGAAGTACTGCGACGGATTCACAAGATTATCTCAAAGAAATAACAACATGATTCAAAGATTTTTTTGATGCACAAATATCTGCAATACGATTAAGAAAACCTGTGGCTCTTTTTGTGAAAAAAATAATTATGTGCTAATGACAGTGGGATTTGCGCTTTCTTCAATAATGACATTATTCCTGTGGCTTTGATTAAACTCTGCATAGATGTGTCTCCATCTTCTGTCTAGCTCATGTATGAAAGTAGTAAAACTGTGAAAATTGTACATAAAACAAAGCAAAATTGAGATTTTTCTCTACCAAAACAAGGGAAGGAGCGGGAATCTTTTATTTGTTGCACATGATGAAAGAAAGAAGTACTGTTTATAGTAAGTTGTTGCTCTGCAAAAAGACACCGCAGACAGTGGGTGGAAGAAATAGAGTTGCTCATACCACATTATATCTAAGCCAGTCTTTCTACAATTGATCATCAACATTTTCCTAGTTTTTCTTTTCTTCCCAAACACCTGCAGTAACGTACAGCAACTCCTGTAGGTTCAGAAATTGATTGCAAAGGCATGGATGTGTTACTTCAAAGTGCGTTAAAAATCTGCAAGCATATATAGGCAGATCTATGTGTTTTAGCCTTTGTGTGAGTCACTGCTCTACCTTTTTCCCTCTGTGTTGCAGGGAGCTGTAATCTTTTTTGAGCTCTTGCATTGGTTACCAAAATAATCCCTTTCTTTGTCACACTCCATGCTGCACTTTGTTAACATGACAGCTGGTTTCAACCCAATTAAATTCTCGTCTCCACCACTGATGGTGGTGGAGAGGAGAATCTCCATGTGGCTGTTATATCACAGTTCACCTCAGTTAACTCTCTCTCTTCCTCACTGCGTGAACTTGGATATGTCAGTACAGTGCTGCAATGCAGCTGTCTAACATACTACGTATATGGGGATTCCCTTAACAAAGCACACATGTCTTTGTTACTTAGTTTAAATGTGTAATTTCATTGCTCTTCTTCTTGTTCCTTAACACAACTGGGATTTCATTCCAATGCATTTTTTTATGGATTCATTTTATTGATTTACATTGTTAAACATAAAGCATATTAAACGGTTCTGATTTTTGAAGGCCACTTAACATTTTTCACACTGCACTTGTATACATACGTATTTAAACACATGTAAGATATAGACAAATAAGATCTTCATTTTTTTGTTATCAGTGCAGTTATTGACACCATATGATCAATGTTCATGGTGTAATGCTCATCTTTCATAGAGTCGATTAGATTTGAGTCTGTTGATTTGTTATACATCCCATGCCATTCCAACAAAAGCACTAAATGCTTGTCTGGTTTACAATGTTTAAAATTGTGGAAGTGTCTTTATTTTTATTTGGCCGGAATTTGTAGAACTGTATGACTTATTTCAAATCATTATGTGCACTATTAACTTTGTCAGCAATTTGCACCTTTATATTAATATTTATTTAAAATTTGTTATAATACTGATTTTTATAAGTATAAGCCTGTACAATTTTAATATGGTACTTACAGATTAGGAGTGGAGGTGTCTGCACTATGCGTTGTCGCAGGCAGGGGGGGGTGTGAGCCTGTAATGCTGGCGATGCTGATGCAGTGGGCACAGCTCATACCTCAGCTCTGCCTCTCTGTGCTGAAGGACATTTAGAGACAGACGCATGGGGAGTGAGCACAGCTTTACCCCGGCTTGTGGGGGGCAGCATGCTGTCTACTGCCCAAGAACTTGGATTCAAGGAGAAAAGGAGCAATTATAAAACCATAGTTTCATGATTAACTGCTGTTCTATAGAGACCCATCGACGAAGCCCAATGTAGCACACAAAGAAAATTAGTTAGACATACAATCAGCCATGAAATACAGCTCACAAGCTGTTCACAAGATTTTTTTAAAATTTTGTTAAAAACACAATGAAAAAGGGACTTAATGGCTGACCAAGCTGTAAAACTAAATGTCAAAATCACAACATTTCCTGTCTCGTATATCTCTGGGAATTATTCTTTTAGTTCAACAAAGTATGAATATTGTTTTTCAAGGCAACTGCTGCATATCGAAATGAAAGATGATTAACTGCATTTAGAAATAATCATTTTCCTACCCATATTATTTCTAAGCTGTTATTTGATGGTCAATGGTTCTTTAACTGTAAAATGTTCACTCTGAAAATGACTAGAATAAAGTGTATTATAAAGCTAAAATAATGGCTGTAGCAGTTATAACGGTGCTATTTTTAGAGGTGTTGATCAGGCAAGCAAAATACAGTTTGGTGGTCAGATGGTGTCAGCATCTGCCCATTGAATTTCAGATTTTTTTGTAGAACCAATGTCGATATGGTGTTGAGTTCATAAAGCCACATAAAGTGTGTATTGCATTTTAGATTAAAAGTTTTTCATTATTGAAAAATGTGCAATTTCTCTTTGACATTGTTTAGATATTGCTCATTACTCACTGTCAAATCATGGTTACCATGTTAACAATTATGCAGATGAGGTGGCAGGTAGACAGACAGATACTGATGGACAGGAAAGCCACGGAATGATAAAGAGTTTAGTTAAACAGCATATATTGCAGAATATGGGGTCCTAGTGACAGGTGCAATAGAGTACAACGATTTTTGTGTTTGCGTTTTAACGCTAGAACTAAGGAAAACATCACCTTTTGTGGCTAAGCTTATTGTTGCTATACAAATGAAGGAAAGGGTAGCTACCATTATTCTCTGTCCATTAAAAGTGCCTCATTCCCTTTGAAGGTACACTGTTAGCAGTGCACGTCACCCCTGTCTTGCTTCTCTCTTTTAATGTTTTTCCATTTTGATTTCATGTTTCTGTACCACTCTTTCTAACCTTTTGTTTTTCATCCTCCTGCCTTTCAACTTTTGTCCCTTGCTGTTTTTACCCCTTTCCCTTCCATATTTTTCTCTCTCCCATGCACTTCTCATTTTTTGCCTCAACCACACATCATTCTTATGAAAACCTAAGCAGCTGCAGGGCAGCATGGTAGGCAAAAAACACTACCCATATTAATTTTAAAATTTAAATATACTTGCTAATGAACAGATAGCATCAAGTCAGCTGCTCAAGTTCTAAGCCTGTCCCACAAACTCCTAGATATCAGATCCTAAATTTAACAGACTAAAAAATTATTTAAAATAACACCCCTTGGCATCCAAGTGTGTTTTATTTCTATTTATTTTTGTCTTTTGTATTCATGAGCATTATTGGTTTTCAGGTACTCTGGCAATGCCTGAAACAGTCTGTCCTTATTTTTTTGCCAGCTTAGATATTTAACAACTAAGACTCTCCATGAAAATGCACAAATCAGAAATTTGATTACTTTTGCTTTACCTGGCTTTAGGAGGGATTGATTTCCAGTGGGGCGGCACAGTGGTGTTATGGCACCATCACCTCACAGCGAGAGGGTTGTGGGTTCGAAAGGTCAGGAGAAAGGTCTTGGGTCCCCTGGGAGTGGAACCCAGAACCCTTCTGAGTGGAGTTTGCATGTTTCCGCGTGGGTTCTCTCCGGGTTCTCCGGCTTCCTCCCACAGTCCAAAAACCTGCATGTTAGGTTGATTGGACATTCCAAATTGCCCTTAGGAGTGAGTGTGAGTGTGCGTGGTTGTTTGTCCTCGTATGTCTTTGTGTGGCCTACGATGGACTGGCGGGCCGTCCAGGGTGTACCTTGCCTCTCGCCCATTGACCAGGGGATAGGCTCCAGTCTGCCCTGCGACCCCAATAAGGAATAAGCGGTAACAATAATGGATGGAGCGATGGATGATTTCCAATGTAAAAAAGACTAATGGCTAAGAAATCACAGTTCCTCATATGGTAAACCACACAAGCAAGAGTGGTTCCCATGTTTTTATCTCTTGACTTTTTTCCATTTGCTCTGACAGAGAATTACCTGTGTGGTGTAGTATTTGTACTCAGCCAATCTCAATTACACACAGTCGCACACAGACACAGATACACAGAATTTTCTGGGAGAACATTTGTTTGCTTTCATTTGACGGCTTTGGACGATCTGGTCGGCACAGATGTCTGCCTTGGCATGTGGAGAGTGCCGCCAACATTGATAGGACCTGATTGGCAGGAAAAATAGGGGACAGCATCAAACATCAAAGGTTGGAGAAAAACAGCAGAAGATCTAATCCTTCCCTATTCTATCCTTTTTAAGAAACCGTGAAACCATACATCTTTGTTATAGTAATGAATGGCTCTTGTAAATAGATAAAGGGAAATCAGAAAACTAAGGATTAATATTTTTAAGAAGGTATCTTAATTACTCTTCCTAATCGACTTAAGAAAAATCTTAATACAGTAATGTATTTTTTTGGGGGGGGAATGGTGGGGGATTGTGTGTTAGTGTCAGTTTCATAGCCCTATCACTTTTTAACTTGAGGAAGCGCTGGGGTTCATTAACAGGCAGGACTACAGCTCGTGGAGTGGTGCCTCTGGTCCATAGATGTGCATTCACATGTTGACAGGCTTTCTTACCATCCTGCTGTGATAAGGTTGTGCCCTTCTGTTTCAAAGCATGCTGTATCTTTTACTAGTGTCATCTGTATCAACACACTTGATATCAGCTTTTGTACACCTTGCTGACTTTGTTATTCAGACTAAAGTTCTCGCCATCAGCTCAAATTACCATGTCCACTGTCTTAGAATTGCTCTATATTTAATAGACTAAATATAGCCATATAGTGATTTGTATATGAAAACAAAACTAAGTGAAGTTGTAGCATTCCTGCTTGAGAAGCTATGGCAGTGTAAAAAACAAATACAACCAAAAAGACAACGAAAAAACGAACAGGGCTCTCTGTCCTTTTTTTCTCCCAACACAAACTATATACCAAATGTGTTTGAGTACGGAATGGGTCAGATCTCATAATTGGGGAAAAGGTTTATATAACATTAGCAATATATTATAAGCTGTTTGATAAGTGATCTTTTTCAACTGCATTTCTAATGTTGCAGAGAGCGATGCATTGGATTATCTACTTGTAGGTGGCCCTGAATTTGTTTCTCCTCTTCAGAATCAATTTGCATTTTTTAACATGGACAATCGCATATTACAACTTGCCACTGCTCTGCTTTCCAGTGTTTGAGCAGAGTCGAAGGTGAGCAGGTACGCTCCAGATGCAGGTGGGCGAAGGAGATAGTCATGGACCAATTTACATTTTCACAGATCCATGAATACAAAATGAGGAAATGTTTAGAGTGGTATTATTTTAATGGAGAAGCTTAAGATACATACTTTAATGAACAGTGATGACTTTTGAAGGGCTTAATTAATGTCAGGAGACACAAGTTAACTTATACATAGTATATCTGCTGTTGATGAGCCAAAGTTTCTTTAAAGCTCCAACCGTTATCTTATCATCATCTAACATTTTAAAAAATGATGTAAAATGTATGTGACCTTTTCAAAGCTGTCTTTTGAAAATGGAAGTACATTATTTATTTATTCATTATTCATGGAAAATTACATGTCCTTAAGCCCTTTTGGATGCAATGCAAAATTAATCGAAAAACAGCATGCAGGTCAGTTTCAGAATGCTGCTCAGAAAATTTTAACAGTTTTATTCTCTTCATACAAATGACATAACCAATATTAGAATTTGTTTTAGAAAAATCTGAAAATGTTTGGATATATTTAGCAAATTTATAAACTATTGTATTGTTACACCATAGAGGGTACTTTGGCAACAAATCTTGGCAACAAATAGAAAAGAGAATGCCAGATGCCAGGATTAGATCCAGGGACGACTTGTCATTTCCAGTGGTGTTGTAGTAATTTTTATTTGAATGTTTAGATCCTGATGGAAATGGTTGTCTATTTGTGTTATAATAATAATGTGTTAATGGGATTCTGTTGATTGGCAGTTTTCATGTTATTAAATGTTTAGTTGTCAAAGAGTTGTCAAAGAGAGAGAGTTTCAAAGTGATACACATATTGACAGAATGACAGATAATGTATGAATGGCAATCACTGATTTTATAAAAACCTGATAATGCTGTAACAACTCACCTTATCAGTGTTTTACTGTGTTTGATTTATTTTGATCTTAAAGGTTAGATATTTTTTTCCTGAGCATATGGTGCTAATACAACACTGGGGCTTCTATGAACACTGACAGTATTATTTACAGATGATGGAAAGACAGTGCAGTCATTGCAGGTTTACTAGAACACAAACGTTGGGTGCTTTGATTCCAGGTTCCCCTCTGTGTGGGTGGGTGTTGATAAAGGGCAGCTGTGAGGCAAAGGTTTACTTCAGATGATAATGTTAATGATGAACCTTCAAATCATCTGGTGCAGGAGATGATAAGAGTGCTTTAGACTGAGGCTCTGATGTAACTCATTAATAATGAGGACACACATTGAAATTATTGAAGACGGATCAATATGGATTACATCTTTATGTGGAATAGGAGGCTGAGATATTAGGGACTTGGAGCTGTGCTGTACTGACTGCCTTCCCTTTGTTACTCCTGGCTTCTGGGCTGTGATGTATTTGTTTTCTTCAGAATAAATAATGATAAAAACCCAACAATGACAAGAGCACCAGGTGTCTTTGAAAGCCTGAAATGTTCTTATGTTAAACTGCAGTCTGTTTTTAAACAGAAGTTGGACAATTACTTGGTTTTCAGCTTTTCATCATGTAAAATAACAAGGGGAATGTGCCACTAATTTAGAGTGACTTCACAGGAGAGGGCACTAACTAAAGGGAGCAATGGTAGCACTCCTGCTGGTAAGAAAACAGTGGTGGGTTCCCAGCTCAGCCCATCCTCCCCGTGACATTGCAGCGTTACGTTCCGACTCTCCTCTTTGTCGTCAGAGCAGCCCCAGCCTCCCGCCTGTGCACAACTCCTCTCTGCTCTGCACCAGGAAGGAGCAGTCTTATCTCTCCTCCTCTTTCATATCCTTGCTCTCTCTCCGTCAGTTGGTGTGTGTGCTCAGAATGAGGTTAGCGGCACCAGCAGCACAAGCAGTAGATAGAGAGAGCAAATGCACAGTTCCCGCAGCAGCCAGGGGAGGCTGTCCTTCAGCCGTGAACCATCTATTGCTGCATTCACCCTGAGAAGGCAAAGCTCATCCCTGTGCTCTCACTCCGTGTCTCTCCCTGCTCCTCGCTCACTGTCCTCTTTCAATTCATCTCATGTATTCGTTACCTCTCTCTTTCTCTCTGTTTCTCTGTAGCAGTGATGGGGAAGACCACCATGTAGAGGCAGCAGAGGCAAGAGCAGAATAGCAGTAATGGGAAGCCACACATGGAGTGGGTCTGGACTGCAGCCGTGGTGAGCCTGAGACCAACAGGACCTGAAACCACCATTACTGCCTGTCTCAGGACCTAACCACTGGGGCTGTCCAGCGCTTACCTGGATGCTCCCCACTTGTGATTAGTCATCTCCTTCTCTCTCCTGCACCGTTGCTCTCTTTCCTCCTCTTCTGTTTCTTTTCCTGGATGGTTTTTGGTCCGCTGAATTTTTTTCTCTTCTGAAGCAGAAGCTGCTTGTCAATCTATCCCCTTGGATTTCCCCCTTTTAATCTCTTTTTCTGTTTACTTTACCCATAAGAGGTATCATTTTATCCCTAATTTGATCATTGTTGCCATCTTAAAACTAATTTTGGATCTTTTTTTGGATGAGACTGAGCTGTTTTTGCAAGCTTTTTTCTCTTTAAGCAATAACAAACACTAATCTAACTGACTTGACTAGCTGGCATCATGGGGGACATGTCCAACAGTGATTTTTATGCCAAGAACCAAAGAAATGAGGGCAACCATGCGGCAGGCTTCGGCTGCTCGGTCATGGAGCTGCGCTCGTTGATGGAGCTGCGTGGCACAGAGGCAGTGGTAAAGCTCCAAGAGGACTACGGGGGAGTAGAGGGACTGTGCAAACGACTGAACACCTCACCCACTGAAGGTGAGTCTTCATAATTTACTGTGATTATGCATGGGAGTGTGTCAGTGCATGCACTGGTGTCTGTTGTGTAGGCTTTCATCTTAAGGAATGTGTGCTACTTTTCTAAACATGCAGGATTACAGGTTTTCACTTAATTTTTGACTAGGTTGTAAATGAATTAGCATGAAGTTGGTACATCTTTTCAGCAAAGACATTTATGTTACATGTACAAAATTACATTTTTAAATGCATTAAGCAGCTGATGAATACAAAAGTTCAGCATCAGAATAACATCTAAGGGACGGGGGATCCCTTTGAAACAGGGATTCTCGGATTATCTTTTTGCTATGCAAAGAAATCTCTTACATTTTTGCCTACCTCGTTCCCTGTCCCCTGCAAAAGCATCCCACCCTTTGCTGTCATCCTCCCCTGTTCAGCCAATCTGCTATAGATTTATCACATGGCAGGTCGCTGATGCAACATGGTGCAGGTCTCGTTCGTTTGGAATGCACTGTGGTATTTGCAAATGTAGGCAGGAAATAATTGGAATGAGAATGTAAAAAAGCTGTGTATTCCTGTTTCCTCATTATCATATTCACAATTATCTCCTGCTATTTGAAAAACCAAATATGAGTTGCCAAATTTTTATTTTCTTGCCACAGTGAATAATGATTATATTATAGTGTGATTTTCCTTCTTCAGTCTAGAACAAATGATAAATTCACATCAGCATATGTTAATATAGTTTCAGCTCAGGCGCCTTTAATGAAGTTCCTCTTCCATGCATTTACTTGCATACCATTTACTTACATACAACCAGCTTTTCAAATATATCTTTTTGGCTATATTCAAATAATTGCTTTTTTTTTAAATGTTCAGTGTAACTCTTCGTCATGTTGTATCGAGGTTGCATGGATTTTTTTATGTTGTGTACACCTTGGTGAACACACAAAATGGATCCGTCCAATATCATCATTGAGGGAAACATTTAGAGTTGAATTTATCAGCTGTTGAAATATTAATAATTTTTTTATGTAAAGATTACTTATATGACATTAGAGATACTCTTTTGAAAATCCTTTATTATAAACAAATTTATGCTATCAAACCATATCAAATCATATACCCTTATTGGTGTAAATAACTAGGAATTAATGACCAATCTAGAACTAAGAAAAACCCATCAAAATGTGATTGAATTGAACAAAAACACAACTGAACTCTGACACAGATAGATTACTGGCTTTCACACTTTAGTTTTCACTGTGGCATGGCTCCTTGTACAGTATACCCCAGGATGGATTAATGTAAGGCTTGCCTTCTAAATTTGCGTTGAGTAGCTTGCATTTGACTCAAGTAGCCAGCAGCTATGAATCATTTAGAAACTAGACAGGCAGCTGCTTAGTTTCCTTTAAGGGATAGCATCGAGCTGCTTGTTGAACAACCCGTTTCATCTTTGATAGGAGAATAGGCTGTTGGTGCTGACAAATCAACTCTGTTACCAAGGGACAGTGAAGTGGAAGGTCCTCCTGAGTTTCCACCATGAAACTGACATATTGTTCATGCTTTGATGCTCTGAATAAGAAAAAGTCAGTGCATGCATCAGGACCCTTAAAATAAATAAAAAAATAGGGTATAAAAATGTTGTTTGTACTCTAATCTTCTATCTAACATAAATTACTTGCATCCAGCAGTGTGTTGTTTAGTTTTTGTTTCACATTCTGACGTGAATTCCTGCATACTTCTCCCAGAATTTGATGCCATTAACTTTTATTTAGCTGCTGCCTGGGTGTCTGAGAATACCAAATAGGAGAAGCAGTGACTATTATTCATCAATTCATAATTCATAATTACAACATCTGTGTGAGACAATGCTTGCAGTGAAACAGCAGTACTGAAATGAAACAGAATTCAAACTAGCAATAAAATTATCATAAGTGACATAAAATTATATTTTCATTTTCCCATCGTCATGAGCATCCTGATTAGACATTCAGGCATTACATTTTATTAGTGTGCTCATCATTAACCCAGGATCACAGCCTGCAGACTGGAGATGAGATTAGAATAGCTGTAATTAAAGTTTGCAAATAAAAACATCAAGTGGTTCTTATCCACATGCTTTCTGTTTTGATCAATTACATTTTTGTCCAACTTATACCACGAAGTATCATTAATGCTGAATATCCTTGATTAATTAAATGAGTTCAAATAAATCTGATTTCATATCTTTCAAATGTATAATTTAAAAAACAAAAGAAATATATAGTAACTGATGTTCCATTTTAGACTGATGATTAGAGATATTGCTGTAGCAATCATTTTAGGAGAAAAAAAACTCCTTGTAGCTAATCAAATGTAAGCAAAATGTAAAACATCTGCAGAGCATTTATTAAAGCACTTTATGGGACAATGTGCGGAACCCATTAAATACCAGGGTCTTTAATGGTATGATAGTATACCCATTTGTTTGTCTGCTTGTAGGAACTACTATTTCAAATTTAGGCTACAATTGCAAATGTACAACCGGTCTCATCTGATGAATGCTAACTCTGAGTGGCATTATTTCCATTTGTGTGATATTTACTGAATTTGTCAGAACTAATACAGTGCCTGTCCAGCATGAGTCCGTTAAGAGCTACTTACAGGTTTGTTTGTGTGTCTGTGTGTGTGTGTGTGTGTGAGTGTGTGTGTGTGTGTGTGTGTGTGTGTGTGTGTGCGTGCATGCGTTTCTGTCCGAGGGAAGGACATTTGAACCCATGCGTGCATGCATGCACACAAAACACACACAAACAATGTTTTGAAATAAGAGGAATAAGGAACTTTTCCCTCCCTGCTGTAGAATGTTTTATGCTTATGGAGATTTAAATTAACCACAGTAACTTGGTTATTCACATTCAACTTATGGACATAGAAACTTACATATATTAAGTTTACATACAGTATATATACTTTTTTTTTTTACCATACATAGAAAAATACATCAGTGACCTCACTGAGGGGTCAACAGTACTTTACTGACAACATTTAATAATCTTTCCAGGTGGGATGTTCTGCTTTGTGTTTAATATATACTAGTGATTTACTCAGAAGTTCGTGCTTTCTGTAGAACAACCTACGCTGTTATTGCGCTAACGTAGTGAGACTAAAACTAAACTGTTCTAGCAAAATATCCTGTGTCCTGTGACGCTGTGGACAACATAACTTAAAACAACTGATGAGTAATGAATAACAGTGCTTTCTATTAAGTGTGGGGACAGGATGAGGCTTTGTTTGACCTCAGTAGATTCATGAAACCAAAGAGAGGAAGGTAACATGTCGTTTGTGCACATTTGTATGACCACAACAATGGTAACAGTGTGCCTGCAAAACAATGCCTTATAAGGTGCTTATATCCAATGTATATGACAAGCAGAAAGGGTCAACTTGAGATCCCATTTTAGATGTATAATTTATCGGTGAAACACATGAATTGTGGCAAAAAAAATATCCTTGAACACATCACTAACTGTTTCTGTGTGACTTGTAGGTTTCCCTCTGTGCTGGTATACTTGCCCAACAGAACATATGTTAACCTAGAAATAAAATTACAGTAATGTTTGCTGTCATCACATGCAGTGTTTGTTAAGTTCATGTGTCCCAGGGGTAAGAAGCCCTTAGCATGACTGACCTATTAGCCTTCTTCTGTTTAATAGTGCCTACACCAAAATGCATTCTGGCCCTAGAATTACAACTTGCAAAAACGGCTGTGCAACCATTCAGACCACTCAGCTTGTTTAAGATAACTGCAGTGGTTCAACAATGAACAAACTTGCAGAATTGATTGAAAACATTATACAATTTTTTCACAATGGAGGTACTGAGTACATGGTAGCAAAAGTAGAAAGAAACGACTGCTACAATATATATGTTTGAAGAAAAAATTTGCCTCTCCTGAATTCTGTTGCTTTAATTCATCACCTTAATCAGCTGCATTGTTTCTTGTAGTGTATACTTCCATCTGGGATGGAGTTACACATGTGCAAGTCCTCTTCCTGTGACTTTGAGGTGAAGAGTTAACCTTTTTGTTGGGCAGCCTGTAACTGAATAGCACAAGTTTTCCTTTGGTTGGAAACCAAGATGCTAAGTTACAGCTGATGGTACACCTGTTTTCGCAAAACAAAGCTAAAGGTTACAATCCATTGGAAAGGAGACATGAATTGTAAAATGGGCTTAAAGTTACAGCTGGTGGCTAAAGCAAGGTCTCAGTAGTCTGCAAAATGTTGTGGAAACTGGGACACCGCTTCTCCAGTTCTGCAGGAGAATAACGATGGGTGTGGATGCACATGAATACAAGTTTTATTTCATTATTATAAGTTTTTCTTGACACAACAAACTTCCAAAGTAGGTTTGTCAAAATAATAATTTTTAGCTCACATGCTCCTTTGTGGCACTGTCACTTTTTCCTCACCAAATCAATGCATATCCTCACTCCACACTGCCGCAGACACACATCTTCTCCTGAAGCTACCAGCTGCACACATGGATGATTGGTGGGCAAAGGTTAACCAAACTTTTAATCGCAAAAGCTGCATGCGTTCTACCTTTAAAAAAAACAACTAAATGTTGAGCTTCAATAAATCTGAGTGGTTTCTCCTTGGGTATCTAACATGTGATAGATCACAGTATCAGTTCGTTTCTGTGTCAGGTTGGAAACTCTACTGCTTTAAAAAAAAGCTTTTTTCTAAATATCTGTCTTTGTTAAAGGTGCATATCAGACAGTGTCCTAACCATCTTTGTAAATGTAATCATTTGCATAGTGCTGGCACTGATGGTGTTGGTGCAGCTCACAGTGAAATAGTACTAACACCTCCACTCCATGTGTCATATCTGTCTTTTTTCTTCTCTTCTTCAGCCCACAAAAACTTAGTGAAACTATTTCAGGCTTGACTTGTTCTCAATGTGCTAATCTACACAAAGTGCTAAATTTTAAGCATGAGGTTTGTTGTCAACCTGACTTGTTTGATGCTCTGCCTGTTGTCTAGACAAAATCTTCTATATCTTCCATTTATATTGTTGTCAAATTCCTGTCAACTTCCTTGTTCAACTATACAAGGTAACAACTGCTTATTTCCAAACAAGTCAAATTATTTATTTGAAATAAAACTCTAAACTTTGGAAAATATTTCCTTTCATACTGCATGCATGTTGGGATGTTTGTGCACTTTCTTGTCACTTTCTGCATTCTATTATACCTCCCTAGTGTTCCCTGCAGGCCTGCTCCTCATCAACCCCTCCACCTGCCCTTTAGCTGCTTCCACATCCCATCCCTCTCATCTCGCAACACCTTACTTCTCCCTCCACTGCTCCGCTCTCCTCTGCTCCCATTTCTATTTCAGTGTACTGGTCGGTAGCTGGTATCCCAGTGGACCAATGTGCAGCGTAGCCTAAATAGACCTGCTCTACATCTCTAACCTTCATCATTTCCTACTCGCACTTCTTTCTCAGTGTTAATCAGAATGCAATAATGGTGGCAAAGTAGCACATTGTTTTCTCAGTAGCACTGAATGTGGGTTGAAATAGAGGATAAAGCATTTATTTGGTTAATTTAGCTAGAAGCTGATTTAACTGTTAGGTTTGATAGGTGGGGAAAGTGTGGAAAAATAGAGGTGATTACCATTTGACAGAGTGTCGGAGTGAAAATGCTCTTACAGAGCCTTTTGTAACAGTAATGACAGTAATGGCTGGCGGACAGCTAATACATCACATACTGTGCTTGTGTTTTTCATGAGAGAGCGTTCTTAATATTTCTCTGCGAAGAATTCGGAGCCGAGTTTGTTTTTCAGAATGAGATTTGAAACTGTACATACACACACACATTTAACATGAACAGGTAAAGAATCTACACAAAAAATCAGACACATGGTAGTATATAAAAGAAATCAGCTTATTATAAAGAAGGAAACGTGTACTTGCATTTATTTCTTTTTTCTGGCATGACCCTGTTTCCAACCACAAGGATATGAAAGTGGGAAGACTGAAACGCGAAAAAAAGGGGGATGTGACGAGTGAAAAAGCTTTGATGGGATAGAAGAGAGACTGTTAAAAACCTTTACTTACTGTGTTATGACTTGATTCCTAAAGGATTGTGTTATATGTGGCGTTGTTTGCCTGTGTCATAGCATGAGGGTGCTCTGCTTCTGTTTATCTCTCTGTTTTTTCCTAATTCCATGATAAGGTTTTTATAAATTCTATACATACCTCAGGATACTGTTTACCCCTTTAATTTTTTCTATTTCTTCTTAGTGTCTCTTCATCCTCTCCTTCCTCTTTCATCTCTGTGACTGCACAGTTCACTTAAAACATACCACCTACTTGCCAGTGCAATTTTCTGCCTTTCTCATTTTCCTCTACTCATAATCTCTTCATTTCCTACTAATCTGTTTTTATCCCCTATATAAGATAGCACAGACGTTTAGTCTCCAATTCCTAAGATTTCAAGAGATTCTTTTCTTATGTGTTTAACGACATTTTTCCTTGTCCACCATTCGTTTTGGCCGTTTGTCCCTATCTCTCCTCCTCACCTCCTTCCCACCCACCCTCCATCCATCCATCCCTGATGATTGTACTAATTACGTCCTCCAGTCGCAGCACCTCAAGCACGTTCCCCTCTGACGCAGTCTATTTAATCTCTGTCCCACAAGGGATCTCTCACATGGAGCTGCCGTCTCTTTAATAAGGACAATTTCTCCTGCTCTGCAACTCTTCTTCTCCTCTTTTCCTCACGCTCTTGTCTGCTCTTCCACCCTCCCCCTTCCCCTTGTGACTCTGTAACAGGACTGAAAAAGGTAGAAAAAAGAGGGAATGAAATAGGAGGCAGTGAGTAGGGAAGAGGGAGATGGCTCTCAGAGGGCATATTATAAATGATACACAGCCATTTTGCTCTGTGAAGAAGTAAAATCACTCTGTGGCACGTCCATACACACGCGCACACACAAATAGATGAAACATAAAAATAAAAAAAACTAACACAGGTGTTCCAGTGCAGAATGGCAGCAATGACCTTGAAGCAGACTAAAGTAGTACAGTAGCATCGCAGTCAATCACTGCATGTAAGAGTCCAATTAAAATATTGAGAAGATTTACCAGGAAAAGGAATGAACTACCTGCGGGGGCAGTTCAGTGTTTTGCGCTAAGCATGCCACTATATTATCAAACTGCATATGTCCATGCATGTATACATCATTAACACATCTCACACGTGAACATAATCTCTGTGTCAAATGGAAATTGAAACCAAAATTTCAGCCAGTCTAGGGGCCTGTAGCTCAGAAGGAAGAGCAGTTGCCTATCAATTGATTCAACTCCAGGCCTTCCTGTGCCACATGCCCAAGTGTCCTTGGGCAACACAGAAGACCCCACATTGGCTACTGGTGCATTTTCTAGTACCCTTGAAAGTCACTTTAGATAAAAGCGTCTGGTAAATGTAATGTGGGTGAAATACAATCTGTGATCTCAGCAGGCATATTACTGTATTTGGATTAGGCTTACTTTAAGGTCTGACTGTAAAAAGGATATACCAGTGAATTTCTCAAAAGCTGGAAAACTCTGGTTATATCTAAAATGGCCAATCAACCTTGCAAACAGATTCAAAAAGTGTACTGGAAATTCTTCTCACCAACCTAAAGAGATTTTCAAGTCTCTAATCGGGTATGTTACATTTGAATAAATATTTATCATATTGCATGATATTATGACAAACCGTAAATGTGATAGACTTTTTCCCAGAACCAGGTTTGATGCGAGAAGTCAGTGTCTGTCAAAAACATTCGACTGCAGAGTTGTTGACGTAGTATGAAATGGTGAACCATGGATGCTCTAGAAAAATAAATTGAGTTTCTAAATTACTAGGTAACCATTTAAAGGTCTATCAGATATCTATAACAGTTGATCAACTCCTGCCATTCTTTATTCAGAAACTGTAAATCAGTAATGAATTTGAGGAGAAATAATAATGGTGCACAAGAGGCTGTTGTAATTGAGAGTGATTAAATAAGGCCTTAGATTCCGTTTATTTCCCACAAACATTCTTTGGAGAACACCTCTTGTAGGAGATAGAATCGGTAAACAGACACAAAGACAAGACGTGCACAGTCACACAGAGATGCAGGACATAGCATCTCCCAACAGTGAAGTCAGCTGTCCCAAGAGATGCCTGACTGAATTACGAGGACACATGCCAAAGAACAGACTCTGTTGGCCTCCTCCCGTGGTGCCTGGTGTTGACTCACAACAATATGTAACATATGTCTTAGTGAATGTATGCCGAAGTGTACAGCAAAACTGACTAGAACAATAAACCAAGTCTTGCTGCCTGAGCGGCTTCCAGATCAGAGTGTGTACATGACAGTAAATCAACTGAAACAAAGCAGTTAACAGTTTACACTGTACAGTGTTAGAGTTTACACTCATCTTTTGAAATGAGACATTTCATACATACTGACAGTAGAATTCAACTATGAATTCATTTTTATTGCCATAGTGACATGATGATGATGGTCTTGAATAAAAAAGGCCCATGCCCACATTTTCAGAGGCTCTCAAAGATTATTTCTCCTTTTTCTTTCATCCTTTTAGTCATAAATTTTAGTGTAGACCACCTGGTTCCTCTTCTATTGATTTTTGTTCACCAGTTCACATCCTTGCTTTTGTTGCAGGCTGTGTGGAAGCCTGCCTCCAGAGATGCGAATGTCAAAAAAGCAGTACCAGATACTGACATCTATAAATGCCTCTTTGCCCCGGGTCACTGTCATGTACAGTGTATGCATGCTGCCTTTGCTCTTTGAAAAAAACTGAATTTGAACTGGCTGGTGGAAACCAGAAAGAAAAAAAAAGCAATTGACAGGCTTTAAGCTTTGAGTTTGATATTCAGATTCCAGGGCTGTCATTGTAAATGGGGCAGAACAAGGATGTAACTTCCGCTGCCAAAACAGATGGACAGCATTTTCCTTGAGGACGGCAAAGCTGATGCAGTGCTGCCTTCTCATGGATTCAGCTTTATACCAATTTTGATTTCTAACATACTCAGGAGCAGTAATCCATAACTAAGCTGCAGCAGAAGAAGCTAGGCAAAGTCAGACAAAACGTTAAGAAAGATATCGTTCATGAATCTTGAAGTTAATTCTTTCTTAGGAGACTAGTGATCCAGCTACAGAAATAATCACATTTACTCAAACACCAAGGATCAAAGAACAGGAATCAAACGCTTCCTGATGTGCAAACACATAATTCTGGCATCCTGCTCTAATCTATTTTTTCTCTTCAGACAGTATCATTGAGGCCTTGTAACTTCATCCAGTAAATTCAGTTCAGTGTTTTACTTAGGCTTTTTTTGTATATAACCTTTGCCCAAAGCTTGCATTCAAAGCTTTTCCAATTTCTTCAGATTCTGAAGTGTGCTTTTTCCAAGCTTAATTTTCAAGAGAATGATCAACTATTTTTATTTTTGATTATGAATATTTCAGAAAAATAAATTGCATGTCAATACTTCTGCATGTGGGAATTTATAGTATTTTCTTTTTTCTTTTTGTATTATTTACCAAGTTATCTCTTGGATCAACCAATGATCCCACATTGACTTGCATCTGTTCATCACCACCCTGTGTGCTGATAATACAGCTTGTTGTCTCCTCTGCAGCAATGTTTTTTCAAAAACTGTTACTAGTGTTTTACTGTATCATGACAGCATGTCAATACAGCCCTGCTATTGATGACTAGCCGTACATTAGTGGTATGTGGAAAAATCAATTGGACTAAATACAGTGTTAGGTTATCTGTGAAATGTCAGGAATGTTACTGGAGCTGCATCCATTTGTGTAACAGATGGAGATATTTGGATCAAGCTCCATGCCTTCAATCTCATTCCAACTGAATCAAAATTCAGCACAAAGAGAGATCCCTGCTCCTTCACTTATTTCTACATTTAGTATTTGTGATTGCCAAATAATGTTTTATGTGATTAGCTATGATACAAGTCTACTCTTATTCCATAAAATGCAGTTGTATTTTCAGCTGTTTTTTCTTCTATGTAATCATCACACCTCCTGCAAAGTGTGTCTTTCCCTTCTAGTTCCAAGCAGACAGATAAGATGTGCATACCAGTGTGTTCATTTCCCTTACCCATCATGACTATTTCATTACTTTCGCTGGTAGTTTGAATTTTAATAGCTGTCCGTATTGTGTCCAGAGCTTATCTGAGCCTCTGTGTGAAACCAGAGACTTGCACCCAGATGGGAGACGGCAGATAGACCAGTGTCACTCTCCCTTTCAGCCTCTTGGCCCTTCATGCTCTCCCTTTTCACTCCCAGGGGGCAAGGGTTGTTGATGCCTGTGTGTGTGCACTGTCACAGGTTAAAAATATTGAACACTGTTTGGAGGTACTCAGTCAACAGGGCTGGCTAAAACTTCAGATCCAGAGTTTACTGGAGTCATGATTTATGCAACACTTTTTGGAATTTGTATTTTCATTACATCATTTACCTGTAAGTCACGGCTGGCGTAGTGATTCAATGAGACATTCAAAATTACATGTCATTCATCATTTATTAATCAAAAAACATTTTAAAGATGTTGTGCTCATTATGTTCCTCCAGTTTTGTCTTATAAAACCATACATAGTATCAAATTAGATGAATTTCCCCAAAGGAAAATTATCAAAGGACATATTTAAATGGCTATACCGACAGCTTTGTCTCATGAGTAGAGAGTAAACGGGTGATTTTCCTTAATTTTCCAATTGAAAATTGGGAAATGAAAAACATAAGAATTTTAGATTTTGGGTCTTTTGACAACAACCTCTTTTTTTTTTTTAAGCGGTACTACAGACTTTGGCAAATGTTTGCCATTAAGTCTTCAAAAAATGTCAAGCAGTGACGCGCATAATTTTTAGGTATATGGTTGGACTACGAGTGGCCTAATATCAACACAGTAAAAGAAAAAGAGGAGTCACCAATGACTAAGAGATAATACAGATGGATAAACAGGTGAAAAGTGGACTGGTGATGGATGAATGAAAACCAAGGCGCAATGCATGGATAGGTTGACTAAATGAATGGCTGACCAGTCTGGAATTACCGGTTCAAGTTACTGGCCCCGTTACTCTTTGCCCTTATCACTAAGCAGTTGTGTCTAAACACATCCCCGCTATTGCTTTCTCCTTCTTTGCCACACAGTCACACTCCTACACATGCACACATCTCTCTGTACACGGTGTCAGTAAACAGATGTCTCATTAAAGCTGTACCACAGCTAGTGCACTCAGGCCAGCTAACATTACAGTAATTGAGGCTCAGGTAGTGGAAAATATACATAAAGTGACTAATAAATTCAGCAAGAAGGGCTCATCTTCTTTGGTTTTACTCTTGATCTCTAGTAGTGGAATAAATGAGTACATCCTCCTGCACGTATTCATACAATAATCTAAAATGCCCCATGTTATGACTAAAATGAAAAACTACATGCACTTTTTAAATGATGAAATAACTCCAGGCACACTTCTATTTTTTTTCAATGTCTTTGCATTTCAGTAAGTTAATAAGCTTATGAAAAAACAGGGGCAGGTGAGCTGGACCACATGTACCGCCTTCATCCAGCTGGAGTCCGTTTCAGTTTGTCTCTGTCATTCCCATCCAATCTGTGCTCTTGATGTGCTCGAGCACAGATCCTTCAAGAGGGGGGACTTAAACCTTCCCTCATTTAAATTCCTGATATGAGCATCATGCAATACCCCCAAACAAATCTGAGGCCTTTTATAGTCTAATAATTATATCAAGTTTTTTATTTTTCTCATATATTCCATAACTAAAATGAGTGACTGAAAACACTGAAACAAAGGAGCCTCCGTAGTTCAAGACAGGGCACACTAACTTTAAAATGAGTTTTAGGTTCATCGGCTTTCATTTAGCTGTCACAATACAACTTTCATTCCAACACTCATGCTGATATGTTGCACAAAGTACCAATGCTCAGTAATTATCAGCTATCTCTTGGAGAGAGACATGTGTGTGTGTTCTCACATTTGTATGTATGTGTTTTGTGGATGAGTGTGTCTGTGTGTGAGAGAGAGCTGTGAGCTGAATTGTTTCACTCCACTTTCCCATTTCTCGCATGAGTCAGATACACAGAGCACAGTCCCTGACAGAAAAGCTCACCCACTTGTACAGCTGCCCCCACAGCTTAACAGGGACTCACTCACACACACTCACACGCACACACACACACCTGAATCCTTTATTTTCTGCATTGGAAAATACATTAAACTTCTTTCATGTAACACTCAAAATCTTGAAATTTCTGCTGATTTAGTCCTTTTCATTGAAAAAAGAAAATGATATAAAATTAAGGTGAAGGTCAGTAGGTACTGGTTTTGTCCGTAGCAGTCATTCTGTAATTAAAGAACCAAATATCAAATCTGTAAGGTGGTTATAGTTGTCAGCCTGTGTCATGTCAACATCTCTCTTAATTCACATGTGAAAGATATGTGACATGTTCTAAACAAGTATAAGAGCAACAATGGAGGTTCAGGGGTAATTGCTACACGGAAACTGCTACAATCACAGAAGAATGAGTAACCTTCCATTAATTGATCTGAGGATCAACAAATGTCCTTTCCTTGCAACATGAATTACCCGTGTGACCCAGTTTGTGTAGAAGTCGAGCTCTTAAAGAGAGATAATTTGGTCATTTGATAAATCGCTTAAATATAATCTTCTAAAACAGTTTGTTTCAGTCAGTCACAGTTTGTTGCAGAGAACAGTAAAAGCTTATGGAATTTCATCTCGGTAACAGAGCAGACAAAATTCCTACAAGTCTCAAACTTGGCAAAGTCTCAAAAGTGCTCACTTTATCTTTTTAAAAGAAAAAACTATCATTCCATATAATATAACCTGTCTCATTTGGACACCATTTGGAGCAGCTTAGGTGACCATGCACTTTAATGAAAGCATGTATTCACTGTCTCTGTCTTTTTAATGATTAGGAAAGACAGAATGATCCCATTTTACGTAACCCGAAAGAAAACCCAAACAAACTCAGAAAAAGTTTCAGTCAGCATACTTTCAGTCAACCAGAAGCTTTTTTTTCATTGATTAAAGATTTCTTTTTAAAGTCGTAATTTCTGAAACGAGATTTCCAGCAAGTTTTTAAGACTGACAATAGAAATGTCAGATATGATAAATCGCCTAATACTGAAATATGGATGGCCAAACCGAATTACAGTGTTTCATATGATTCCAAAGTTTAATTTTAAGCTTTCAATTACAGTTCCTGAAAATAATAGCAGGTCAGACCTTTGAAATCAGACATGACCTTGTGCAATTGGTGCAATTTTGTTTTCCAACAACTCATATTTGAAGGTACAAACATACGTTTTTATTTTCTTGTATTTTACAGCCCTTGCTTGTGGTGCTACTTTTTTCACACAACATTGTGTACCACCTCCTGCCCAGTATTAATAGTGTTATGGATACACGTTATGTATGATTTCACCTTTCATGTAGTCTTAACATTCTCCCTTTTCAGCCATTCTTCCTATGCATATTTTGTCTTTGCCTTTACTGAAACAAACTTCTTGTCTTTTACTAGATAAAATGGTGTGATTATAATTGAGGCCATCCACAAGGACAGTGTAGATGTCTCCATCAATCCCTCTTCTAATAAAAGCATGATAATTATCCACCTTTTAGCTGCTGATGGGTTATTATTCATAGTTACTCCACATCCACCCAACTCTTACTGTTTCAGTCCCTATCTCACTCTGTTTCTGCTCTGAATCCCACTTCATTCCTCTCCATCTTTCTTCTTTATACTTTTCTGTCTTTTAAAAAAAAATGGTGAAAGTTGTGAATTCATATGGTGAGTATTGATTTGGTGAAAAAAAATAATTTGCATTTTGTGTTATGAAGATCATTTTCATCATTGGAGAATCCTGTTACCATGGTGACGTATTTTGGATACTATACCACACTGCAATATCAAGGATGGGATAAGGTTCAAACAGTTAAGGTTTAAAACTGTGGACTGATAAGGTGGAGAAGGCAGGAAAATGGATGTTGCTTAGTTCAGCATTACAATACATTTTTACATTTATTATGAATTTATTTTAGTTTTTTCACTGACAACCCTGTTGTAGAAGGACATTTAGAGGTCATCCCACCATTTCTGTCTTTACTGAATGTTGCTCAGGGATTATAGTTCCACACACACACACACACAACACACACATGTATCTTTTACAGAAAATGCACCCACAAAACATGTGCTTACTTACATATTCACACATTCTCCACAGTTCAGAGTCGTGGGTATTTCCGTTAAGCGAGTGGGATACATAGTGTTTCCATGGAGATCTATTTTTATCCGCTGACAAAAAAGGGCAACTGTTGAAATATGCCATCATTATTCCCTCTGACTGAAAAAGATCCCATTTCACCTTGTGCAAAAAAAAAAAAAAAAAAGAGGCAGAAAGATTTTTTTTACAGCATACATGCACACATACAGGTAGAAACACAAGAGATGAAGGTGGGAGATGACATACAAGCTACATCCTGAAGTCTTTAAACATTTTCTTGCTGATTATGAATTTTTTTGTCAATGTTGGCATCTTGACAGCACTGAGGTGAATTTGTTGCATTTATGTTTCACAACTTGTTTTAGAGACTTCTTTTTTAGTCAGTTTAAATTCTTTTGAAAATATTGTGGCAATCATTGTACTGCCAGTTGTTTTGTGCCTCCTCCAACTCCATGTTAAGTGTGGGTAGGTGGGCTGACCGGTTTTGTCTTCTATTTCATAATCAAGCAAATTAGTCTCTTTTAATAAGTAACTAGCATTTTTCAAAAGAATAAAAACTGTGCAGTGTTTTTCCCAAAAAGTACTCTACATTTAAAAATCATAGATGGAAATTATATCATTGCTCACCACTTCGGGGGATTTAAAGGTTAAATATGAAGCTAGTATAGAAAAAACATACATTACATTGTTTCCCAGCAACTGGAGGTATTGAGGAAAATTTGAATTATTTTGTGTTTGTCCCCTATAGACTGTTTATAGTAAAGCATTAGGATGTGTCATTTGTTTTTCACTAGTGCCAAATAAAGCTCTGTCTTGAACATAGGGCAGGATTACAAATTAAAGCTGCATGTGTGCCCTATGCAGCTAGAAAGATGGTTGGAACTCTGTAAAGGCTCTATGTTAAAAGGTTTGCCCCTGGGCTTGCATGTTCCCACACTGTATTTGTATGTGGTTGCCCTCATGTATTAGGTCACTGCACGTGTGAGAGTAAACAGTGCATCTGTCTCTAATTAACAGTCACTGGCAAACCTTTATCATGTGATAGTATAAGTACTGGTAGGCATGCTCCACCAGTCTTAATGCATATCTACAGTCTCCCATATTACATGGACATACTCATAAACATATTTGTATGTGCTGTAAGAAGATATGCTACTGAGATCAATGGGGGACATGCTTAGGTCATCTAAAAGATAAAATTAAGAGAATGGTTAATTAGTCTATTTATTGACTAGATCGATTTGCAACCAGTGCATTCTATAATGTTGAGCATAGAAATATTTTTGTTTTAATCTTCTTCCCCTTTTCCCTCCATTTCCCCTTCTCGTTTTCTTCCAAATTTTCTCAATTTTTTAGGAAAATATTAGCTTTTATTTTTCATCCAGTTCCTTTTTAATCTTTGCCTCATTTGATTTACTTTCTTTCCACTTTTTTATTGCGTAAACGTACTCAGGTTAATTGTAAGTAATCTTACAAGTCAATGACTTAAATGTAAGGCATTTTCATGCAGCAGCAGTGCTATCAAATGCAATTTCAGGGCCACTCTTGGGAGACCCCGTGACGTGCCATTCATGACATAATGCTGTGGTAGTGTGTGATTGTGAGGGAAACTGACGAAGAGCAACTGTGAAGATACTCCCTGTTTACGTGTGTGCTCAGCATGTAGATAATGATACAAAACTGAAAAGCAGCTTGATTGAAAAAAGTATGTTGATATTTTTGTAAAATTGTGTGAAGATGGAAAGCATGAATTTGCATTGCAATTACTGTACTTGATGTTACATCTGTGGACATGTGTGGCTTTGATGTGGAGGATAGCAGCCAACAGCAGTTTCTGGCACATCAGTGTTGTAGATACAGGTTCAGCCATAATACAACTCATTTAATAGGAAAACAGTTGTTCATACAGAGCATAATTTTAGATGGGCTGTATGAGTTAAAAAGGCAGATATGTGATTTACTCTATTTCAATCTATAAGACTTATCAAATTGGATTATCTCTAATAATTCCATTAAAAAATGTATACGCTGAACCGGTTTGGCACAAATGTGATAGTATCAGTAAACATTTGTAGTACAGTTTTAAAAGCAACAGCAAGGAAAAAATACTTAAATGCAGTTAAGGCTAATAGGTGTGTAACTGCAGGCATGTTTGTCACTGCATGCTCAGGGAAATTGTTCAGAAGTCCAAGGAGATGCTTTATCCATGACATTGAAAGAGCAATCTTTGATAAAAAAAGGCAGCAAAACGTGTAATTCTTACTTTGTGTATAAAAAATAAGCTTATAAGAATTTGACTGCTGTCAGAGATGTGTATCAGGATGTGTAATTACTCGCCTAGAAAGAAGGCTTCCTTACTCAGTCTGGGACAGTGGTCAAGACCTCACCTTGCATTGATACAAAGGTACCAATATTTAGTGCTCCGTTTTTTTATTTTGACATTCAAAATCTGAAAAGAAAATAAATTCCTTCTCTTGTTCTGATGAGGATTAATGTAGAGATTCTTGTACAGTCAGTTTTATTTCACTGAAATGTGTCGGGCTTCAAAGTCATCATGGGAATGATTACATGTTGAGACTCATGAAACTTAATGTTACAGTAATACTGCTGATGAAGTCAAACACAGCTAAGGCAAAAAAACAAAAAAAGACAAATATTTCCAAGGTATCTTATTTTTTACAAGTCTAAAAACTCTGATGGGTTGATGACGTTGGTAACAAGCATATCTATTGTTATTTTACTCTTTATGTTTGTAAGAAACACATTGATTAGGTGATGAATAACCCATCAAAGCTGAGCAAGGTGACAAGCAAAACAAATCCATGTAATGATGTATCACAGGCTGAAATGTGATACTTAGCCAGCAACACTATTGGAACTTCACAATTAAGCCAATATTATTATTATTATATATATGATGTCATTTGAACAAAATAATTCCCCTTGAACATATTCTAAAAGTAATTCGTGCCTGAAGCCAGCATGAAGCTCTTCACATAAAAGAGCTAAAGATATTTATGTACAATAGTTCAGTGGATGAGGAGGTGGATGAGGTCAACGCATAAGGCTCTCTTTGCTTGAGCGGAATTATATAAGGAATGCAGATCTGTAGCCCACCATGAGTCAAACGGGTAATTAGAGGTAGCTTGTGTGCGGTTTGAGAGTGTGAAAGAGAAAAAGGCTAAAAAAGAAGGCTTTTACAGAGGATCACTTGTAAAACCTTCTGCAGATCGACATTTTTAACTATCTAAATTTTAGCTCAGTTCGCTCCTTTAAGATAATCATTTAAACACGTGTTTTTGGTATAAGTATGATCATTTTCAGTGAAATTTAAAATGAATGCTAATTGCTTTCAGTAACTGATGTTAACCGATAATATTCTAAGAGGTCTAGTATTCAGAAGGCTGAGAGTTATATCCACAGCTCCTACATCCATGTTTTTTTCTAAGTATGTTGACATGACGATATTTGTAAGATGAGCAGCAAAATTTGAAGTTGTTTAAAGGAAGATCAAACTTCACTGTTATTGTCTATGTTTGCACTGTGCTGCTAGATGTAAATGTTTTTCATTTAGTTTCTCTGTGTTCTTCAATCAGGTCTTGCAGGTATCCAAACTGACCTGGACAAAAGAAAAGAAATATTTGGTCAAAACCTGATACCTCCAAAAAAGCCAAAAACTTTCTTACAACTGGTGTGGGAGGCCCTGCAAGATGTTACCCTCATCATCCTGGAAATTGCAGCCCTCATCTCCCTGGGCCTCTCATTCTACCACCCTCCTGGAGAGAGCGGCGGAGAGTGTAAGTGAAGCATAACCTGTGTCTTTGCATATGGTGAAATTTGATGTGTGTAGTTTGCCTTCTCTTTAGTCCGACACGGACACAAACACAAAATAAGATCTGTTATCATCACTTTTACATTGAACAAAAAAAAGGGTTATAATCATGTTGACCTGCTGAAATTCTAGAGGCACTCACAGAGACAATTACAGCCACACGTGTGCACAATTGCTTTTTAATTGGCAAGGCAGGTTACACTTTGTTTGTGGCCTGCCTAAAGAGGTCAAGTGCCTCGTCAAGGGAAGACCTAATTTTTGTATAAGCGTGCACATTATAACCTTGTTAAATGTGCGCAGGAGAGGTTCTGTGGAGGTTAATGAAGTGTAGAGTAGAGAAATAACCTTGAGCTTCTAGGGCCCATACATCAGCTCTGTGAGCCATGAAAGAGGAAATGAAGACAGAGATCATAAAGAGGTGCTGAGTCAGCAACATCAGTCATTTCTTCTAACATTATCACAGTAATGGAATTCATTTTCCCTGCTAAAAGGTCCAGTCATCATTTTAGGAGCAGTCTCATGAAGCTGAAAATACCAGAGGAAACAAGTCATTCACACTGTGTTTGCATTGTGTTTGAGATGATTATTTAAGTTTCAGTACATTTTTAGTTATTTTGTTCTGAACTTTAAGCGAGATCGGAGAGATACACATAACTGAATCAGTGACACTCCCTCAGTTACTGTATAATCACACTATACAAAATAAGCCAGTCCAATTTGATCCATATGTGAATTACATGAATACATAATAATGCCCCAATCTACAATCTATGGATAGCATAGTGGGTTAAAAATGGATATGAATATGTGTGTTGAATCTTCTTTTAAAAAGGGCAAAGTTATTTTTGATCTGAGGATGTTATGAGGAGATTTATGATGTTTATTATATTTATGTGACGCTTAAACAAATTGACTCATTTATGGTAGTAAAATTGACTTGACGCTTCACAAAGCCCAGAGCAACAACGGTTTGAGTCTATCTCAGCTGTTATTGGGTGAGAAATGACTGTACCCTGAACAAGTTGTCGCTCAAACTTAGGCCCATCAAATGAAACAAACAAACATGCATGCTCAGTTTCATTCCATCATTGGACAAACCCCAATTGAGTTTTGAGCAAGAATTATGTCCGATGATATTATTTTACAATTCCTCTTAGAACACAAAGTGTGTCGTTTCATATTATGATTGTTTCAAATGACCAGGTATCTAAATGTGATACAGATCACAGAATGTTAATACTATATAAGCTTACTAAGAATATCACTATGATTAATTCTCCCTCCAGAGAATTATAGTAACTCTTCTAATATATAAAATGTCAAATAAGTAGTTATAATCCTACAAACTAACATGTAGTATGAGGCAGAATTATAACGCCTCGAGCACACACCTTCCAGATTTGCACAAACCTCTTAGCTCTGCTTATTTATAAGAAGTTGAAAAAAAAGGTCCAGAAATAGCATCTGGTGGGATGATTTAGTTCTCATTTACATAAGATATAGCCTGACCCCAGCCGAATCAGTAGACTCATAATTATGTCAGTGTTAAACTCAGATCATTTACAAAAATATAAAATTGTGGAAAATACAAAAAAAAACACGGTTTGACATGGCAAAGTGCCTTTTGCTGCTGGAACATTTTGATTGATTTATTTACTATACAAGACAGCCAGTTTTAAAAGTGTACTATTAGTAACTAGGTTTTGTATTTGTGTGTTCAGATTTAGGGAACTTCTACAGAAACTTCAGTGTACATGCATGTTTTTGTTATTTATGTAGAAAAATTTGGCCACACTTTTATATAAGATAATGGTTTTTGATTACTTTAATGAATTTGTTTGCAGAAGACACTAAATATTCAAGATTTTGATGTTACACTCGAAAAACATTAGGTACACATTATTATTTTTTAATTATCTGTCACTTTATCACACTTTTATTTAGTTTATGTTTTTCACGAACATGATGAGTAAAATAGAAGGTAAAACAACTTAACTTCCAACTTAAGAATCAGGCTAACAGTACTATGAGCCATAAAATTCCTCACATAAATACTCTGATTCCTTTACTGACTCACACACATAGTCTGTGTAACTTTTTAACTGGATTACATTCCTTATTATCTCTTTTTTTGTTCATATTCTGTACAATATGGATTAGAGAATCAGAATCAGAATTAGGTTTATTGCCAAGTAGGTTTTCACATACAAGGAATTTGCTTTGGTGTTGGTGCCCAGCATTGCACCAAAACACAGAGGCAGCCATTTTCGGCGCCAAGCAAGTATATACTGTACAATTTAGTATGACATTTGTGATTACATTTTTAATGAAACACACAGTCTTGTTGTGTGGAGAAAAGGAAAGCACTCTTTTACATGTATATGCATTTACATGATGTTTGTTGCCCTGTTTTGCAGCGTGTGGTTCAGCTGCAGCCGGAGTGGAAGATGAGGGTGAGGCAGATGCTGGTTGGATTGAAGGGGCTGCCATCCTGTTGTCTGTGGTGTGTGTTGTCCTGGTGACAGCCTTCAATGACTGGTCGAAGGAAAAGCAGTTCCGTGGGCTCCAGAGCCGCATTGAGCAGGAGCAGAAATTCCAGGTGGTCCGTGGTAGTCAGGTCATTCAGCTGCCCGTGTCTGACATACTGGTGGGAGACATTGCACAGATCAAATACGGTGGGTGAAAGAAAAATGTCAAGATTAAATACATTTAAGAGCTCTCATTTTGTTGTCAAGGACCTTGAAATAAGGTCAAAATTTATTGAGACAATTTAATTGTGTTTTATTAATTTTGCATGGTCAGTGTTACTCCCTCACTGCCTGAAGTCTCTTGTCAGGCCTCTGTCTTCTGAAGGAAGTTATCTAAAGTATAAAAGTATATACATATTAATAAATAGTATCATCTGAAAATACTCATCAATTTCATCACGATTAAATGTTAATGTCTACTCTGAGTTTTCTTTGGGCAGCAAGTCTACTGTTTATGTTGTTTCAGGTGATCTGCTTCCTGCTGATGGAGTGTTGATCCAGGGCAATGATGTGAAGATTGATGAGTCATCACTTACTGGAGAGTCTGACCACGTCAAGAAGGCTGCAGACAAAGACCCCATGCTGCTGTCTGGTATGTTGTTCCTTGATGCTCTTTAGCGGCATGGCTAATAGATTGTGAAAGTGACGGGCATGTTTTTTATTTTAGAAAAAAGGGGCAATCATTGGAATCTGAGGCAAATTTTAAGTGGTAAAATGGGGCAAATTTGCCTCCTGAACAAAAACATCAAATTTAGCTGATTTGTTGCACCTACTTCTTTCAAGTAGTAATAATGAGGTAATTACAAATTCTTAATTTCTTATTGATAATAATGATGTCTGTTTTTATGTCCTCACCACGCTGAGGGTTGAATGTGTTATAAATTGGACTTCAGGTCAGAGTACTTTGCTTATTCTACTAAATCAAGTTGAATTAAATTCAGCCATGTCAGGGAGAAAATAAACATCAGCTAATTCCAATTCTAATAATGTGAATAGGAAACCCAAACCTACCAACAGCCAGGAAGATATCAATGTTTTTAAGATCTTTTGCTCCTCCATTTTGTTTGGACACAAGAAATGACTTGTGGGTTTCTGAGAAAAGAAGAAACAAAAAACAAAAATTGGGTTAATCTGATCTCAATGTTTTTTGTGGGTCATTAGCTGTGTGCTATTTAGCTGCCGAAAGTTAATTAGCCTTATATTCCCCCACACTGACTTAATCCTCCAAAGGTTAATCATTTTCCACATATCTGTATCACTTATAAATGGTGCAAGTGCACAGAGGTCAAGTTTAATCTACTGTTGGCACAGATCTGTAGAGTGACACATGTTTTCACTTCTTATCTGAAATAAAACATCTATCCGTTATCTGAATCACTTATTCCTTTTAGATTCGAGGGGGGTTGGGGTGAATGCCAGCTGTTATTTGGCGAGAAGCAGGGTACACCCCGGTCAGGTTGCCAGTACATCACAGGGCATCACAGAAACAAACAACCACACACTCTCACTCCTATGGTCAATTTCTGAATATGTGCATGCGTGCATGTGCTGTGCTCCAGCCAAACCACTTTAGCAGTCAGTCCTTACTGCTACGTTATCAGGATTGAAATGTAAAACACAGCAAACCTTTGAAAAAGTTAAAATAAAACATCATCATTTATATTTCATTTTGTTTTTTCTAATTGAAAGCACATATGAGATTTTTAACTTAATCTTAACTTTCAAATAGCCATTTTTAGTGATGAAGAAAATAACAGTGTAGTCATCAGATGCAGTCTCAGGAGGAAAATCATAGACCAATCAATGGAGTTCCAGCATCAGGGTTGGACAAGCTCTTCAGTTTTTCACTTAACTGCTACTGACTGAATTTAAAGGTTTTTCATCGGTTAGATGTGTGATCCATGTTAATAAAAGTGTTCAATTAGGAAACTGTTTGTAAAGTGTATCACACCACTACTCTTCCTTTAGGGACCCATGTGATGGAAGGCTCAGGGCGCATGGTGGTGACTGCTGTCGGTGTCAACTCTCAGACTGGAATCATCTTCACACTACTTGGGGCTGGTGTAGAAGAAGAGGAAAAGAAAGAGAAGAAAGGTAAGATGATTATATCCTCAAATTTCTCTGTCATTTCTGCAGTTTTTGTTTGTTTGCTTGTTTGTCAGTACTGCTGAACCACATACCCTTGGAAACAACTTTTGTCATTTCATTACATTATGTGCTAAAAGTATGTGCTATTACATTGTGTAATGTTTTAAGCTCTCCTGATTTTCAAGGAATTTCAAACAACTGTTTTTTAAGGTTCATGTCTATGAGCCTTTTGTAGGTAATTGTGTGGTACAGAACCTAAAATTAAAATTCTAAGTGTTTGGATACTGTATGAGATGATTGCTGGTGGTTCAGTTGTGAGCTGAAGTATCCAGGTTTTCTTTGGGTTGAGGTGCATCATTGTCCTTACTCTCTTATTGTTCCAAATTCGCTTTGAAGGAGGGGCAATGGAAGACGGACACCAGAACACAGGTAGAGTATCATCTTTCTCTGACCCTGGGAGTTGTCCTTGACCCTTTCGATTCCTAGGAAATCACTTTCATTAGTCCCCTATTTTCTCAAGCCAAGCACCCACGAAGCAGTTTAACCTTTAAAAAAGATGCATCATAATTGTCATGTAGCATCCCTCCAAATGTCCAGAGATAGATATATTTTACATTGCATACCTATCTGCCCTCTATAATCGGTGCTACTCTCTCAAAATTAACTCACATCTAACAAACCTGTTTCAGCAGGTTCTTACATCTATCTATCTGCTTTATTACACAACATCAGTATGAGAGCGAAAGCTTTTTCAGGTGTACAGTAAATCCATGACGAGTTCAGACCTAAAACACAGTTTCATCTAGTTGAATTAACATTTTTCTCATCAAATATAACATTAAAATTGGTCCTGTATCTCAGACCGAAGATTCCTCAGTAAATTTTATCTTAATATGTAAAACTTGTCAGAATATGTAACTTTTGACTTTGTCATCCCTGAAACTGGTGTGTGATCTGAATACTATTAGAAACCATATGCCATTGTGGTCATCAACTGTAATTTCTGTTGTTTCACAGTCGGTTTACAAGCATGGTATAGTGACACTAAATACTGAATAGTTACTGTTATTTTATGCTTCTGAGACAGTTTTAGGATCCTCTTCACCAAATTTTGGAATAATTACAGGTTTAAAAATATTTTTAATCAATCTACTCCAGGTTTTGCAAACAGTAATTAGTAATAAAATAGAAGTGTGTCAAAAATGTTACACCTTCCATTATCTAAACAATTACAATTCATTATCCTCTTCAGTTAACATGTAAGCACATTTGTATTTCCCTGGAAAATAATTTGATGCCTCTTATGTTTGTTTATTTTGCATAAGGGTTTTTTTGTTTTAGAATGCCCAGGCAACAAATAGAAATATGACTTTGCAATGCCAAAAGACATTACATGAATAACGTGGTTTGAATGACACACAGTCGGACAAAACTCACCTTAGTCTGAAGTTGTGATTCTGTCAACCAGGACAGGTCATACACGTACACACAAGATATTGAACGGGTGCGTAAAACTACCTGACACATGACTTATCTTGTTGGGTTTTTTCTTAATCAGAAAAAAGTAATCTGAATTCAGGAAAAAGATCGTCAGGAACACTGTTGTCAGGTTTAAAAAAATAAATAAAAAACTTCTCTCACACCTGACTGTGTGACTGACTGTTTTCCATAGTCCTGATGACTTCTTTCTTAGACCTGAATCCGTCCTAAAATGTACACCGTATTCGTGGCTTTTATCACTGTTGCAATTGTTTATCTACTAACATCCATCTGTACCTCTGACTTATTAAGAATTAAGAATCGCATAACGACAGTGATTGCATTTTTTAATTCATAGGTTTTAGTCCACCGTGATCATGCAGTGTACACATGCAGTATGCACAAAATGCTGAATCTCTTTTATGTGCTATAACCATGTTATTTCTGTTCACTGTCTTGTGTGTGCACGTGGTTTGGCGTGCTTGTTGGGGCGTGTGTGATTTTGTTTTCATTCATGTTTGACCCTCAATGTTACTGGCTAGATTGCTCCCATCCTCCTATCCACCCCATTGCAACTATAGCCACGGATGGGGCTGCAGGCATTAATGCCCCTGGCAGTGCCAGCCTAATTAATGGTAGGTTGACAACACGTCTGATCTCTGACCTCTCTCTGTTGTGACTTTTGACACTTCCTACCTTCTCCATTCTCCAACTCCCTTGGTGCACACCTTCTGCTTAGCTCTACCTTTAATTATTTTGAAACTTTTTGTTCCCATCCATGTCAGTGCATGCCTGTTTTCAGCTGTAAAAATTTGTGTTGTTTTTGTCTATGTTGTAATGCTTTTGTTATCAATGTCAGGAACTATCGTAAAAATGAATGTCACAACTTTAAGACTAAACAAATTGTCAGTTAAAAAGTACTAACCGTTTCACTCCAGCAGTTATGAATAAACTAATTAATTTTGATAATATAAATGTATGAAAAGATCAGACATTAGACGATGTGTGGTGGAAAAAATCAATATGTAGGGCGATCTCTTACTCATACAGCTGTCCTCTGTGATCACTTATTAAAATAATCTCTTTCTGTAACCCAGACCAAATGCAGTAGGACAAACATTTTACATTTTTAAAGGGATCTCTCTATAATGATATCAGTGAACTGGCTAATATGGAAGAGATAATAAAGTAATTTTTCCCTGTAAACTTTTTATTTAGAGCTTTAAGATTTCATTGTTTTTTTTCATACACCAATAGACAAAAGAGGAATCGGAACAAACACTAACTCAATTAATTCTGTTTAATTAATGTTTTATTTAATATTGAATAATTACATTAGTCTAGTCATACAATCTGACTTTAATAAAATATTTAATCATTACCTAGATTAAATAAAGAGGTTCTAGACTACCAGCAGTTTAACTGGAATTTTTTTAGTCAACTTCAGAAGTGTAATAAACTTACTGTCCCTTTACTTTTTTTTCAGTATTCCTCCAGCTGTTCTTATGTAACTCCATTATGTGGGAGGCTTTCCTTCAGGCATTCTTTCTCTCTGTGTATTTTTCACATCTCAAACCTGCTTCCTTCCGAGTGTGTGATCTTGCATGTGTTTCTTGAACTTTCCTCTTATGCATGCTATCTAATGTTTGTGTGTACTGTGTGTATTTTGTGGGGTACACTTCCTTATTGTTGCTGTTCAGTGTGATGGTCTCTCCACTTTTTGTCTCTTCCCACTTTCATATCCTGATAAGTGACTCATATTGTGAGCAATGTTTTGGAGTTAACTGCTGTTATTACATAGAAGATGTTAACAGAAAATGTGAAGCCTTCAGCTTTAAAAAGCATTTTATCTCAATCATGTACTGCGTATTTTAAAAAAAGAAAGAAAGAAAAGAAAAAAGTATAAAGATTTTTATTTCCTGATAATTAAGTAAATTAACATTTAGAAATTATTTTGAGTACGTCCAGTTAAATTCGCCTAAATCTTAACTAGATTAAAAAATATTTTTTGAGCTTTTTGTGAGTGGTTGTAGCTCCCTGTTACATGACATCACTTATGTATCATAAGCCTTTCTATGTGACTGTCACAAAGATGTTGTATTAAAAGTCATTTTCCTGTCTCCCTGTCTGTAATTTTTGGTTCTCACGTTTTGTGCTGTCTCTGTGGGGATGGTTTGTTGATTTGTCTGCCTTGGTTATCTTTGTTGTTATTGTCTTGTATGTCTTCATCATAGGTAAAATGCAAGATGGCAATATGGAGAGCAACCAGATTAAAGGTAACCAAACCATATGTTTCACTCTCTTCTCCTTTGACTTCTCTCTCCAACTTCCTTTGACCTACTTAAAAAAAAAGTATTTATTTGTTAGCCTTTTATGGTGTGTGGTACAAACTCTGAGTCTTCAGCAGGTGGAAAATATTATGTCACGGTGCTTCATTTACTTCAGTCCCCTTTTATACACTTTCTAAAAGGCCTGTATCAGAGGAGTTTAGAATTTTGTTTTAACCAGCTTTGACCTCATTCCAACGAGATGAAAACATTCTTCCTTTGCCTCTGACGTGTTTTCTATGGTCTGCTCTCTGGTTGTTCTTGTTCTGTTGTTTCCTCATCTTGTTCCACATTTTCAGAACAGCAACCTTTCCTTCCACCATTTTGAATTCACCTCACTAACCTTACAATTGCTGTTACTTGAAAAATACCCAATAACCATTCTTATGCTATATACTTTTTTACCCGTGCACATGTTTGATTTTTTTCTTCTGTCACAATGAAATATATTATAATTAAAAAAATCTGTAACATAGTTTTGGTATACAATGACTAAGTTTTTTTTTATTAGAAAATACTCAAACCTGGCTGCCATTTGTTCTTGAGGCTAAAGTTACTTTTTGGTCCTATCCATTGTGTGAGATAAGTATAGCATTTCTGTCCTGTTGGTATGTAGACAGGGCTGATTTGAATAAAATGATTGATTACTCTAGTCATACCTACATCAACTGCACTTCAAGTAGTAGTACTTAACAAGTACAAGTCTGTTTAATCTTAAAAAGTCAGCAGGAAATCTATCATTTCTTAAAACAGAGTGAAGTGCTGAAAAGCACTGTGTCCCCAAAGCAAAGGGTCAAAAGTGCAATTGAGGACTCCCAAAATCTCCTACAGGATATTTTTTAATTGGATTCAACAGATAAAAAAAACATGGTGTATTGCTGTTATTTAAAAAAAAGACATTCCAAGGAGCTAGAAGAAACACTATTCTACAGGGCATAAACCAATGTCCTGCATGTGTTTAAATATCAAATATAACTTATATGAAAAAACAAAAAACAAAAAAAGCAGCTGGATACAAATAAAGGAAAAAATATACATTCTGTCGTGGGGGTGCAAAACGGCAAATGTTCAACATAAAACAGTTTTTCATGATCATTAATCGCATGCCTTAATTCAACTAAGATGAACTATTTGGTTCATCTTGGTAATGGAGAAGCAGTGAATGTGTGTGATTTTGTGTGTCCCAGCATGTGAGTGTGGAAACACTGTGAATTTACTAAGGATTGGTTTTACAGAAGATATATTCACAGAAGGCCTTGTTTTTGCCAAACCATAAAACCCTGCATGCAGTTTAGAGCAGATTGAATATCAATTCCTCACTAAGTAGAGACAAAGTTAATACTGTGGGTAATGTAGATATGCACATAGTGTGTTTCAGTCAAGATTTTCTTTACCAGCCACAATTATATTGTCTGATTTAATTCCTTTGTGACAGCAATTTATGTATATCAGCTTATTCTCCAACGAGGTAATTTATTTCAGTAAAATGGATGATGACGTATTCATAAAATGACATAAAATTTGAATATTAAGTATTTGATATGAGCCATTATGCTGACAGTTCAATTATGACATTATTGTTGGTAATAAATGCTACTTTTAGATATCATATGAATCATATGAAATTGGTTGGTCTGTAGAGATATATATACAGCTTGAAAGATGAAAGTGAATATTGGATATTTAACATGATTTTTATATTGTGAATCTTTTGAACAATTGACATCTAGTCTGCAAAAACAGAACTAGAGGCATTTAGTGGAAAAATAATATTTTCTCTTGGTTTACTCTTCTTTTTTTTATTCATAATTGCTTCAGTTGAATTCCTTTCATTGTATTCCTCTATGTATTTTTCTTCTTTCCAAGTTTCTTTCCAAATATATTCATGTAACATACATTCAGCTTTCCTTTCAAGGATATGGTATGTTAATTATAAGGTTTCATTTAATTTTCTTTACCTTCGTTAACTGCTCATCATATTTCTAAACCTCATTGGGTTTTATTTTCTATTGTGGTTGTTTAAACCAAATTTTTCGTTAAAATCGAACACACTTGAGCAAGAATAACACCTGAGCATCCTTCTCCCTTCTCATTTCTCAGGTTTTTATCTCTATTATTAACGCTGGTACTTTCTTTTTTTGTGTGTCTTTTTTCTCCTTTTATGTTTATAGTCAAAAAGCAGGACGGAGCAGCTGCCATGGAAATGCAGCCTCTGAAGAGTGCTGAAGGTGGGGAAGCAGATGAGAAAGAGAGGAAGAAAGTGTCAGCTCCGAAGAAAGAGAAGTCTGTACTACAAGGGAAGCTGACCAAACTGGCTGTCCAAATTGGCAAAGCAGGTACAGCAAATTGCACACAGACACATCTGTCACTCAGTCCAGCAGAAAATCAACAACAACAAGGTACTGAACCATCATCCTGTCGATCATGGAAAATATGTTGTACTCAGAGGGTCTACTTTGTAGTTGCTTGAAGCAATCAAAGCAGTTTCCTAAAAGGTTAAAGTGTATGAAATATAAAACTGAGAAGAACCTCTTCTCTCTCATTTTCTGTTTTGATTAGTCCTTGAGGGACTTTATAAGTCACTGCAGTGACTTAGATTTTGTGATGGAAAGCATATACTGTCTCATTTTGCAATCAGTGTTTTTAATCAGCTGTTTCATGTGTTATTTGAATGAAGCAATGAATTCAATGGGTTGACTTTATGTGGAACATATTTTGTTAAAGACGTCACCCTGACAGTATCTCTCACATTGGTTTTCCTCTCAGCAGCAGAGTATTAGGATTAACATCAAGCAAACTGTCACTTGTAAGATTTGAAAACAGTCATTGCTTTTAGACTGTGCTGTTATATCAGAGTGTTGTCCTGAGTGATAGAATGGGGACGTGGTGTCAGAACACTGAAGAAGTGAAAAGCCATACAAGTGGCATTGTGGGATCATATGGCGCTCCTACATCATCATTAGACTCCATACACTTGACAACATGTGCGGTACTCGGTTTTATGGTCTGGTTGTCTTCTGAAGGCCATTTTTCTCCCAACATCAATACATATGAATGTTGCGATCTTTAAAAAAAAAAAAAAAAACAGCACATGAAAGCACACGAAATATCTAGAGTTTCCTATAGGAAAGATCACATTTTTCCACATCTTCAATATCGTGAAAACAATACTTTAATCAGCCACAAGTGTGTGTTTATCTCAGAACATTCCTTTCCTCAGCTGACAACCTCTGTACATTTTGTAGGTTTGCTCATGTCGGCCGTCACCGTCATCATCCTTGTCCTGTTCTTTGCCGTTGACAACTTTGTGATGAAGAAGCGCCCTTGGATGCCAGAATGTACTCCTATCTACATCCAGTACTTTGTCAAATTCTTCATCATTGGTGTAACTGTGTTGGTGGTGGCCGTGCCAGAGGGGTTGCCGCTGGCTGTCACCATCTCTTTGGCATACTCTGTTAAGGTAAGAATGAAGAAAAACACACACACTGCATGTGTTGCATCTTGGTTATGTGTCTGTATGTGAAGTGTTCATTGTATCTCAAAATGTTAAAATTGTGGGTATATTCGTGTGTACTTTCTGTAAAATTTTATGACTTGGTCCCAGAGATTTGATTTGTCTTTCATTGTGAGGACATTTTTGCAGTTTTTCAAGTTGAGTTTTTTATCATTGGAATTTAATGTTTACGTGTGCCGTGCAAAGACAGACATGTACAATGATTTATTATCTGTATTTAGGGATTATTTTAATATGCATTTCTATAATGATAATCACATGGGGAGTTAAGTCAGTGCAAACAGCTGTTAGAGGCATGCATTCATTTGGAGATGTCTTTTTGAAATGCACTCCCATTTCCGGCCAACAGAAAATGATGAAAGATAACAACCTTGTTCGTCATCTGGATGCATGTGAAACAATGGGCAATGCAACAGCCATCTGCTCTGACAAGACAGGCACACTAACCACCAACCGAATGACGGCTGTGCAGTGTTACATTGGAGATATGCACTACAAAGAAATTCCCGATCCTGGAGTACTTCCACCCAAAGCGCTGGAATTACTGGTCAATGCGATTTCTCTCAACAGCGCCTATACTACAAAGATACTGGTAAGCTACCTGTTATTGTTGTCCTTTGCCTTTTCTAACAATCTCTCTTAAATGTTTGCTCCATCAATATGTAAAGGTAATGTAACGTTAATCATTTTTATGATTCTTGACATGTAAAACATTAAAATTCTCTAAAGTTAAAAATAGAGAACTTCAGTTTCTCGGAATGGCTGTGTAGGTATCAGCTTACCCTGTGTCAGCTGTTAAACTGTATGATGACAGCATCCCAAAAACGGTGAGACAGGTCTGCAGTGCTTTCATTTTGGCAGAGCAGGCAGTCAGTGTCCTTGGCTGCTGCTTTAGATTCATCAGGCATTCACTCAACTTGTCACCTTGAGAACGGTTGTGTAATTTTTTCGTATCTGATATTCAGAGCGTAGCAGACTGTAATTGAATCCAATCTAAGTGCTGGATGGTTTCTTCTTTACAGTGAATGCAGTTGACAAAGAGTTCCTCAATGCCAATTAAACCTGTTTGCAAGGAGTAACAGATATATGGATATTCAGATTTATTTACAGTCCATTACAAGTTTTCATCACAGATTCAGAAACCTAACTGCATGCCTTGTTCAGGCTAATCGTCTGAAACTCGGTTTTTATAATAAAGAACTTACTTCCGCACAGGTTTAGATAGCAGATAATGCCAAGATCAGGATGTCTTCAGCCTGTTAGGACATGTCTGAGTAATCCTTTTCCTGGCATGGCTATGTGCACTCACTCACCTGTGGGCTCATACACAGAGACACACAAAAACAAGTTGTGTCTATGCGTGTGTGATCAACCTTGTTAACTCCCGTAGCGTCCATTCATTCATGGCAAATGCCTTTATTAGACTTGCACTAGGATGAGCTGAGCTGGGGGGACATCTGTGATCTAAGCATCCCACAGATATTTCTTCCTACCCCCCAAGGTAAAATGGTTGTTTTGGTGAAAATTGAGTGTTCGTCAGTGAATATCTGATAATTAAAGCCACAAAATGCAATCTGCACTACTTTCAGCTTGGGTTGGATTGAGTATATGGACAAAATAGACTCCTTGGTATTCACCTAATCCTTAATTGTGTGTTCAAGTCTTGAATTATAGAAAGTGCAGTACATTGGAATCTTAGTGTACAGTAGTTTAGAGATCACTTTTCCTTTTCAACAATGTATACCATGTACCTCAATCAAATTCCATCTGTATACAACATAATCCAACCTCTTCAGGTTTTATTTTCACATATCCAAGTAATGTTATTCCAGTGTACTCGAGTATTGTATCACAGTTCTATCTTTCTTTACCTTGACTATTGATGATTGTTTTTCAAAAACTGTTCAGATGGAATTTTGAGTGTTAGTCACGCAGAATCCAAAGAAGAATTTATGATATTACGTTGTCAAAATATTGTTTGCAGTGAGAATTGGTTTAAATGTTCAATTTTAGAAAAGTTTAATTTCCAAAAGATGTGAACTTAAAAGCTTTATATACAGAAAAAACTGAATTTTTCATGCTTGGGGATAAACTTACTCTCTTATAAAATGGATATGAACTTTTATGATTACCGAAAAGTCTGTTAAAACTGTCATTGCAGAAAAAGTGTTACTTTTCACATTTTCTTCATAAAGCAATATTTACACAAATGCACATCAGTTGCACAAACCAACTGTTCCAAGAATACCTTGAAAAAGATAATTTTGAATATTTGTTGTTAACATTTATTTCAGCTTGAAGTAATATTACTTTTCCATGAATTCAGATGTTAGAGGATATTCAGTCCATACCCGTTTCCCTCTTTTAGTCTCTGTGACTCCCTCAGCATCACTCCAACTCTGCAGTGTGCTAGCTGGTTTGTTCTTATACAAGAAGCCAATCGTATGAGGCGCCAGAGTGGTTAGGGAAGTCTTTGATGGTCACAGCACAAAAGCACAAAGGCAAAGAGGCTGACTTTGATACCCCTTTCAATCCCTCTAGTGCTCTCTAGCTAGATACTACGGCCAATGCTTTCTCTCTACCTTTGCTCTGGGCACATGTATACTACAGTAACAAGCAGAGAAGCTATATCCCCAAGGGATAGATTCACATAACTTCACAAAACAAAACTGTATAAGTATATTTGTATACTGTGCATGTATGAATATGCTATCATTTTTCGTGTATACATTACTAATACATTTCTGATTAGTATGTATAAACACATATATACTAGTGAGCACACGAGTAGAATCTTAACACAATACTCTGCATTGCAAGGCTCTTGCAGTCAAATTTTGTACAGCAGAAATTTTGAACTTCACAGTGACGTCAATCTTCTGACATCATTTAAAATGAGCACACCACATTCCCAGAGGCCCTAATATTCTCCAACGACTAAGATGTGCTTTCACTTTCTTATTTTTTCCATCTTCTTGGTCTTAGTATTTTAATTATTCATGTGTCATAATAAAACTGTAACACACTGGAGAGCTGAGATTAGATGCGAGTACAGGCACAGACACACACCCCTCATGCAAACATCTGTCATATCAGGCATTTTGACACCAGTGGAACTCAGACTACAGGTGTGTGTTCTCACAGCTCTGTTGTGTATACATAGCAAGGCTGTGCGACTATACTTAAACCTCAGATTCCTGTCGCTTCCACCACCTGCCCGGGTATATTTTTTCTTCTGGCCAGGATAGGGGAAAGCAGGAGCTCATGATGTGGTTCAAAGGAATGTTTTTGCAAAAGAGAATAACTAAATGTAATTAATCTTGCTTAATTACGGTAGTTAGTAATCTGAACATTTTTAAATCATAATTAAAATGGCTACCAATGCAGGTGGCAGGAAGATACCAGATCATGAGATGTCTTTAGTTTGAAGTATTTTTTAAATAATTGAGAACACATAAAAGACTCTTGTCCGGTCATATTTTAACCAACCCATTGACTTCTGGTTAATCTCCAGTCCCCCCGTGACCCCATTAGGGGAATAAGCAGTTACGAAAATGGATAGAATTTCTGTTTGTTGTATAAAAAAATGACAGATGAACAGTGATAAGATAACAACTGCGTTCAGCTTCTTATATGATTCGTTGCAAATTAAACTATTAAAAACTAGACTGTACAAAAGTTGTGTACCATGGGGTCTCTTTTATTAGATCTTGTTTAGACAAGATGCTTGGTTTAGATTGTAAGTTTATTGTTTTTCATGTTTTTTTTTCTTTTATAAGGATGCCTGAAGGTAAATTATTGCATATAAAATCTGAAATGTAAGATAAATAAAAAACGTTAGAAGTAACACAGGAAAAATACAGTTTTGTGACAAGTCTCATCATGATGGACTGGAAGACTGTATCACTGCCCATGCCTCCAAGGCTGAAGCCCAGTTGGCTGGTAAAATCATGTTTACCAGGAGAATGTCAGCTACTCCTTCGTGCAAACAGGGGACAAGAGGGGAAAAAAGGCAGGAGATCGAGCACTTTGCAAGAGACTGTGGAAATACATAATGAGCAAGACAAAATTCAACCTAACCCAGAATGAGGAGAGGAATCCTAGATGAAAAAGAAAAAAACAGATAAATATGAACCGATGGCATGTAGGGAAGTGAAAGCTTGTGTTGGAGTATGAAGAGAAAAAGAAAGAAGAAGAAATGGGGAAATGTGAGAAGATGGAGAAGGAACAGGGGGGGATGGATTAGGGAGAGCCCCAGGTGCAATAGGAAGTAAAGTTGCCAGCTATCCCTTTGGCATATGTCCTTGCCTGCAGGAACACCCAAGGACCAGGGAGAGGGCAGCTGGTCGTAAGCCACATCCAGACCAGAACGTGCCAGCAGTAGCTTAGTCGTGCCAACTTTGGGCATTCCAAGCCAGTAACTGCCCCTGTGTGCAGAAACCCATGTAAAGTTAAACCTCTGCAGAATCTCTTAAAAGAAATGGCAGCAGTGGTTAGATGGGACCCCTATTATTCCTTTTTTATTCACTGCCATTTCTCCTGCCGTAATATTTCAGCAGCTGTCAGACACTGTAAACCTCTGTGGAATAATTTCATTGTAGCTGAAGTTGTGCATCTTGCTCAGGTGAGTTTTAGATGGCTGTCGTTAGATCAATGAACATTATACACCTCACTGTAATTTGTTTCCATTCTGTCTGCAGTCCTTTCAGCACACAGCTTTTACCATTAATTTTGTTAGCTGCTAAAGAAACTGTTACAGTGAATTCAAATATAGTAATTACTTTTTACCTCAAGCGTTTTTTTCTGTTCTCCTCCGTACAAGATATTTATCTACAAGGCACCCAATATTGTCGTTTTTGGGGTTTAACTTGTCCTTTGTTGTCTCAGTGACTTATGTTGGCCTCTGGCTGAGAGCCCAACACCACCAGACAACACAGACGAGGCCATTTGTTCCATCCTGTCATTACCCAATGACTGGCTGTATCTTCCTGATGTAATCATTGGTCATTAGCAAAATGCATCAATTCTGTTATTTGCCACAAACTTATTCTCTACTTTGTGTCTGAGACACACACATCTGGACAATAACCAGATATATCCAGTTACCAGGTGAGGATGGAGCAGAACTCTGGCTTGGTAATCATATTTTAAATGCTTTTCTCGCTGTACTTTCTGGATCTCAAGGGAATTCAGGCTGAGTTGATAGTAATCCACATTCCCCATCCAAGTCAATGTGTTTTATTACATTATGCTGTCAGTGCAAATATTGAAAACAAAAACATTTTGTCAATTAGGAATGCAAACAAATTAGATTTACAGTTATTTGAATAACTGTACTCATTGACACAAAAGCATTCTTAACTTCTTGTTGCAGATGCCTAAAGAAATATATAGTGAAATAAACTAAAATACAAAATGTCAAAATCCCAAGCAATTCTTTACCTCGGATATCAATGGGAGGCTTGTTTAGATGCAAAGCAGTTAACCTGCATGCAATCAATTTTGGTGCAAATAGCACTGGTAAAGGTTTTAGCAGCAAGGTAGAAGGACTTGCTAAATGTTTTTTGTGTGTGTGTGTACTGAAAGTGCACGTGCCAATACCCTTGGGAGGATCTGTCAACACAGTACCAGCTAATACGAATATAAATTAAGCAAATGTGACATAAATCAATCAAACAGGATCTATATTCCATATTAGTTATTAGCAAGCCTTAGTAGCATGTTGAAGCAATTTTACTTTATTATAGAACCAGTTTGACTGCTATTACCCAGATTGAGTGTGAAGTGGGCGTTTTTGTGGAAAACTGTTTTTGCATTTGAGAAGTGAAACTGACCATCCCTTTCATCCCCATGATGTCTTCACACTATAATTCAAATCAGCCTGAGAAGGTGTGAATTTGTGAAGAGAAATGTTATGACTAATGGCAGTAAGGACTACATTCTTGTCAGTGTGTCGAGAAATATGACCACCGATGTCACTGTAATGCTAGTAAATCAGACTGACCTCCACAATTGTTAGAAATTTCTGTCACGACAGCAGATAAAACATTACGTTTTATAATTTGTTCCTCTGTGAGTTATTTGGGTAAACAGAGTTTCTAAATGGCATGTGGCTTGGAAATACTGACAAAGAAGCCTTTGGAAAAAAGAACTTTGAAACAAACAAACAGTAAAATGGATTTGAGGACACGTGTGAAGTGAGATGAGTGTGAAACTTGCAAGAGAATCATAGCCAGCGAGTAAGAATCCCCAAGTGGTAGAGAGAGCACCCTCTCGTTTCCCTGGTCTCATCTTCCAAGTGTGCTTTGCCCAGTGTTACCATGGCAACACTTAGACTACCATAAGCAGACCACACTCTCACACACTGTCACGAACGGTAAGCACACAATTGAGCATGTGTATAGTGGCCGCATGCAGACATTCAAACAGATACCAGATCACACCCGAAAATCTAGACAGAATAATTTCACAACTTTTAAACACAGAAAACTCCACATTTGACACTGTGCACACCATATTATACTGCTGTATGTTTGATGGGATGTTATCATTTCCTTGATTGAGATTCAATTGAAAATTGAACAGCCTCTGATTCAAACTTTTCAAAATCAGAATTCATTTTGACTGCATGCCTACACACACAGTGATAAACCTGGAACATCTACTCTGTTGTGTAAATAGGTGTATACCAGTTTGCCTTCTGTAGTTTATAATAAACTGATGTGTTGGTGAGGTAATTGTATAGTTCTTAACTAACAATTAGATATTATAAAAGCCTGAGCTCCTTGTCTGAAATAAGAACATTCAAATTTGATTCCATCCGTCTCATATCCTGCCCACCCACACAAAAAAACCCTGTAACCTGCGTGCTGGTTAATTATCGCTAGAACCAATTTCAAGTGTTATTTTGGGTGCTTTGTAATGAATGAAAAAAGAATATCTTTCAATGAATAGCACAGATTACAGAGGAGACTAGACATATGAGTTCAGAAACTACTTCAACTGAAGTATAGATAGATAGATAGATAGATAGATAGATAGATAGATAGATAGATAGATAGATAGATAGATAGATAGATAGATAGAT